>CAUYUJ010010447.1:107685-235185 GCA_963575745.1 Prorocentrum cordatum | reverse complement strand
AGGTGAGAAGGGGCGGGCCTTCTCAGAAGGCTCGGAAGCCCCCCAGCCTTCTGAGAGGTGTTTCGAGCCTCCCCGAAGGCGCAGAGGGCTTCTGAGAAGCCCTGCCGCCTTCTACGAAGGCCTTTCCCTTTTCATTTCCCCCCCTCCTCTGACTACCTACCAGACCACCCCAACCCAACCCGAAGACCCCAATTTCGGGTTGGGGGGGAGTACGGGTCCCATGAGTTTTCTCAATGTTCCCCGGCCCCTCCCCCACTGGAAATGGAGGGCAAATTGAAGCCTTCGGGTTGGGTTGGGGTGGTTTGGTGGGTGGTGATTCTCGCTCGCCGCCGACCCTCCTCGCATCGAAAGCTCGATATCGCATAACGTCGTCCATTTTTGGGCTTCCGCCTTGGCCCAAAGCGCGGAGCTGATCCGTGGCCGCACAGAAGGCGCCCCCGGAAAGGGCTACGCCCTCCGCCGCGCCATCGCCTCGGGCGAGCACGACCGCATGTTAGCGACCCCACGCGCGGCCCCCAGACCAGTAGCTACGAGTGCCGACGGCGGTGTGGGCCCTGCTCCTGCGACCCTGAGTATCTCGTCCGACGACGCCCTGCCCTCCTGGCACAGTCAATCCGTACCAGAAGGACGCACGATAAAGATGTGAAAGGGCCTTGGAGACCCAATTTGACGCTTTTCGAGCGCGGCGCGGCCAGCGAAGTGGCCACGGATGGGCCGAAGGGGCAAGGATGCAAGGGTACCCTCGGGAAGGTTGCCCATCCTTATTATGTGTGTTGACTGTAGATCGGTGTTTGCGGGGGCTCTGCGTGGAAGCGCGGCTCGGGGCTCGTGCAACGGCAGGCACGTCAAAAGAGCGTGGCTCTCCTCCCTCCTCCGTCCTCGACATTGCTCCTCGCTCCTCAATCCCCTCTGTCCTGTTCCATCCTATCACGAACTAGATCGCCTCGGTCTTCGCTGGCTCCGCCTTCTCCGCCTTCTCCGCCTTCTTCTTGCCCGCCATGAACATGAGGACGCCGAGGATGGCATCGCTGGACTCGTACAGCGGAAGGCCAATGATGGCAATGGTGGCGATGAAGGCCCAGGCGACGCTGATGAAGACCCAGAAGTCCCAATAGTCCCTGGTGAACACGCCGGCCGGGATCGAGAGGACGGGCCACACGATAACCATCAGGATGGTGAAGCCCCAACCGTACTTTGTGATCCACGCCTTGGCCTCTGCCAGGAACTCTGGGGTGTAGTCGGCCTCGTCCAGGCCAGACTGGTCGTTCTCCAGCATCTCAATCTGCCCCATCGACTCGAAGTCGTAGTTCTGCGGGCTGGCGAAGGAGAAGCCCGCGTGGATCAGCGCGGAGGAGACCAATGCCACGATGTTGCCACCCAGATTCGGATTGAGGGTGCCGAGATTGTCCACCGTGATCTCGCCGAACTCAGCCTGGCAGATGACCAGCCAGGTGGCAAGCGCGAGAACCATGCCACCCCACGCCGCAACAATGGCGCCCATGGCATTGGCGTCCTTCCACATCAGGACGTTCCACAGGGGCACCACCGCGGAGCCGATGGCGTTGCCCATGAACTGGTACACCCAACCCAGGTTCAAGCCCATGTGGTTCAGGGCCACGCCCAGAGCACCCATGGCGAGCACGAAGACTACAATGACGACGCGGGAGATCTTGAGAATCTGATCGCCGGTTGCGCTCGGGTTGATGTACCGCCTGTACACGTCGTAGCAGATCAAGGAGGAGACCGCAATGCCCTCCGCGGAGCCTGTGGACGTGATGGCCATGAAGAGCATGGTGGCCATCATCACGGCTCCGAAATCACCGAAGAGGTGCACGGCGGTGGCCGGCGGCGCCAGGCCAGAGCCAGCCTCCGCCGCGGTGATGGGCAAGCCGAGCGCCACACCAGCCAGACCCAGAGAGGTGGCCAGTGCGAACGGGATGGTGAACCACACCAGGCCGCCCAGCAGGTAGCCCTTGTGCGCGCTGGCCGGCTTCGCAGCGATGGCGGACTGCCAGTAGGACTGGTCCACGAACACGGTGCCGAAATTGCCCACGATGTTGATGATGCCGAATTTGAGGCCGCCCAGCGCGAGCATTGTCAGGTACGAGCCGTCGTTGTTGTCGACCACCGGGCCGCACGAGTAGCTCCCCGCCTCGTAGAAGGTTGCCCCGCCCGTAGAGAAGCGACTCTCGCACTGCGCCGTGCTCATGCCCGAGATCGCCTGCAGATTGTCGTAGATGATGTTCGAAGAGTATTCCTTGACGTACACGGTGTATACGCAGACCACGAGGACCAAGAAGATGACTGCCGTGTGCAAGTAGGAGGCCATGAACGTGGCCTTCAGACCGCCAGCCGCCGTGTACAGGATCACGCCCCACGGGATGAGGAAGGAGGCGAGGTCGGTGTCCACGCCCGTCAGCGCGTTCACGGTGGCGGCGCCGCCCAGCAGCAGCATCGACGTCACGATCACGTTGGCGAGCAGGCAGAAGACGATGAAGGTCAAATGCGCGGCCTTGCCCCAGCGCACGTACACCAGCTCACAGACGGTGTGGCACGTCCGAGCCCGCCTCTTCAACTCGATGGCGAGGATACCGAACAGGAGCACCTGGATAGTGGCGCCGCTGGCGTACCAGAACGGGCCAGAGACGCCGTAATTCCAGGCCACGTTGGAGGACTGCAGCAGAGTAGCAGCCTAGGTCCACTGCGACACGATGACCGACGCTGTGAGCCCCGTCTTCACATTCCTGCCCGCGGTGTTGAAGAACTCCGAGGTGATTACTGTGCCGTTGGCGGTCTTGTCCAAGAACACCATGATGGTCGTTAACACCGAGAAGAAGGCACCGAAACCCAGGACGATCGCGTAGCCAGCTGCCTGCGGAAGCGGCGGGGTGCCTCGAAGAAACTGTCCTTGCCTACATACTCGGCTGGCATCTCCGTGTCTGCGCTTCAAGTGCGCTGGCCTGCAGGGGTGGAGGCCTTCCGCGATGTAAGTCCTCAGAGCGCCTAGCCCCTGACCTGATGTCAGCCCTCGAACCAAAAATGGCTGTGGGTGACGGTGTTCTGCTGAGCCGGGCGCGGCCATGGATCGACTGGACCATCATGTCATCCATTTCGCAGCTCATTTCCTTTTCTCCCTGACCCTGGGCATCGCAACTGCAAGAAACCTTTTCCAGGCCAAAACAGCTTGGGGGAAACCCGCAATCAGAGTCAAAATAATGCCTCGGGATTTCCGCCAACGTGCCACAGGCAATGAGTGGAGTGATATCAAGTCCCTCAGAACCATCAACACATGATATCAACCACCGTGCCGCGAGGCACTGATTGTTCTGAGGTCTCTTCGAGTTCTCTTTCTTGAATGCACATGCTCTCTGAACAAGTCCACAGCCATGAGTCCTGGGCGCTCCTTGGCGTTAGAGAAGGCTTCAAGAGGACCCCCACGAGAGTCCCAGAAGACAACTTCAAGTCAAGAGCGTTAGATGTTCGACGGATCTGACGGTTCCTTGCCTTTTTCATGCGAAAGACTATTCGGGGAAGAGCCTCAGACTATTCGGGCCAGACTTCCCAGGTCTACCCCCGCCTGGCGCGATGATTATGCGCCCAAGTCTGCGCAAGGATGTTCCACACCCTGCAGAAACGTGGGAAAACGACTCGCGTGCAGTCGACGCGAGGATGTTCCACACCCTTTTGGCCTTTGCCAACGCGTTGCGCACGCAAGGGAGACGCACAGAGCATGGCTTCGTCAACCAATGAAGTCGCCTCTTCCACACTCCTGCGCGCCTATGGTCGGGGACACTGACGTACCCCGAGCCAGAATCCGCTGGACCTGCTGGGGCCAATGGGCTGCGTCAATTCCCGCTGTGTCAATACCAGAGATAGCCGCAGCTGTGAGTCTTCGCGAAGGACGATGCTGGACGACTCTTGCTACGTCAACGCGGCGCAAGACGTTGGAATGGGACAACACCTAGCACAAGAGATGGAACCGAAGTGTTGAGCGGTGACGGCTAGCCTGACCAACAAGTGATGCTCCTGGCGGAGAACTTCGGACGGGAAGCGGTTTACACAGAGGTGCCAGGGACACTTCGAGAAATCTGATTGCCAAGGTGGCCTCTGGGCGGGGTCCAAGATCCTCCGAGATGGGCCGAAGTCGCCCCAACGAAACACTCGAGCGGCCAAGGTGATTGAGATCACGTGGTGTTCAATGACGCCAGCAAGAACGGCTTCCCAGACGGTCCCTGGCGCCCCTCCCAAGACCACTCTAGCCCCCACGACTGCCCGAGACCGCCTCCGCAGTGTCCAGACTGGCCAAGGACGGTCTCCCGGCTGCGCGCTCAAGACGGCCCGCGCTGGCCTGCCCACGAGGGCCCCAAGATGGCCTCCGGGCTCCAAGGTGGAGAGCCCCCCGGGACAACACCAGGGGGACCAGAAGCCGCCCCGGCTGCCAAAGTCTCGCTGTGCGCTCGATGGCCGCGCAGCGCGAGGCTCGGGGGGCAAGGCTTTGGCAACCCCCTCCCCCTCTCGGAGGCGAGCCCGGGGGGCAGGTGAGAAGGAGCGGGCCTTCTCAGAAGGCTCGGGAGCCCCCCAGGCCTGCTGAGAGGTGTTCGGAGCCTCCCCGGAAGGCGCAGAACACTTCTCACAGGAGGCGCGAGGGCTGCGCCGCCTTCTGCGAGAAGGCCTCCTCCTTCTGATTTCCCCCCCCCTCCTCGCTCGCCGCCGACCCTCCTCGCATCGAGAGCTCGACATCGCAAAACGTCGTCCACTTCTGGGCGCCCGCCTTGGCCCGAAGCGCTGAGCTAACCCATGACCGCACAAGGGCGTCCCCGAAAAGGGCGGGACGGGGGGGGGGGGGCGGCGGCGGCGACCCGCGGCAGGCAGCCCCGAACAGCTGGCTTCACAGGAGGGGCGCTCTACGCCCTCCGCCGCGCCATCGCCACGGGCGAGCACGACCGAATTTGAGCGGCGGCCCCACGCGCGGCCCCCAGACCGGTAGCTACGAGTGCCGACGGCGGTGTGGGCCCTCGCTCCTGCGACCACAGTGAACCCGTGCCAGAAGGACGGACGCGCGACAAGGGTGTGCAAGGGCCTTGGAAGGTAAGGAGGAGTAGGGGCCTTGGAGGGCCAAGTTCGAAGCTCTTCGAGCGGGGCGCGGCCAGCGGGAGTGGCCACGGATGGGCCGAAGGGGCAAGGATGCAAGGGTACCCTCGGGAAGGTTGCCCATCCTTATTATTATGCATGTCGACTGTAGCTCGGTGTTTGCGGGGGCTCTGCGTGAAGCGCGGCTCAGGGCTCGTGCAACGGCAGGCACGTCAAAAGAGCGTGGCTCTCTTCCTCCGTCCTCGACATTGCTCCTCGCTCCTCCATCCCCTACCTGTCCTATTCCATCCTATCACGAACTAAATCGCATCGGCCTGAGCCTTAGGCTCCGCCGCATTCGCATTCGCATTCGCATTCGCTGGCTCCGCCGCCTCCGCCTTCTCCGCCTTCTTCTTGCCCGCCATGAACATGAGGACGCCGAGGATGGCATCGCTGGACTCGTACAGCGGAAGGCCAATGATGGCAACGGTGGCGATGAAGGCCCAGGCGATGCTGATGAAGACCCAGAAGGCCCAATAGTCCTTGGTGAACACGCCGGCCGGGATCGAGAGGACGGGCCACACGATAACCATTAGGATGGTGAAGCCCCAACCGTACTTTGTGATCCACGCCTTGGCCTCTGCCAGGAACTCTGGGGTGTAGTCGGCCTCGTCCAGGCCAGACTGGTCGTTCTCCAGCATCTCAATCTGCCCCATCGACTCGAAGTCGTAGTTCTGCGGGCTGGCGAAGGAGAAGCCCGCGTGGATCAGCGCGGAGGAGACCAGTGCCACGATGTTGCCCCCCAGATTCGGATTGAGGGTGCCGAGATTGTCCACCGTGATCTCGCCGAACTCAGCCTGGCAGATGACTAGCCAGGTGGCCAGCGCGAGAACCATGCCACCCCACGCCGCAACAATGGCGCCCATGGCATTGGCGTCCTTCCACATCAGGACGTTCCACAGGGGCACCACCGCGGAGCCGATGGCGTTGCCCATGAACTGGTACACCCAACCCAGGTTCAAGCCCATGTGGTTCAGGGCCACGCCCAGAGCACCCATGGCGAGCCCGAAGACTACAATGACGACGCGGGAGATCTTGAGAATCTGATCGCCGGTTGCGCTCGGGTTGATGTACCGCCTGTACACGTCATAGCAGATCAAGGAGGAGACCGCAATGCCCTCCGCGGAGCCTGTGGACGTGATGGCCATGAAGAGCATGGTGGCCATCATCACGGCTCCGAAATCACCGAAGAGGTGCACGGCGGTGGCCGGCGGCACCAGGCCAGAGCCAGCCTCCGCCGCGGTGATGGGCAAGCCGAGCGCCACGCCAGCCAGACCCAGAGAGGTGGCCAGTGCGAACGGGATGGTGAACCACACCAGGCCGCCCAGCAGGTAGCCCTTGTGCGCGCTGGCCGGCTTCGCAGCGATGGCGGACTGCCAGTAGGACTGGTCCACGAACACGGTGCCGAAATTGCCCACGATGTTGATGATGCCGAATTTGAGGCCGCCCAGCGAGAGCATTGTCAGGTACGAGCCGTCGTTGTTGTCGACCACCGGGCCGCACGAGTAGCTCCCCGCCTCGTAGAAGGTTGCCCCGCCCGTAGAGAAGCGACTCTCGCACTGCGCCGGGCTCATGCCCGAGATCGCCTGCAGATTGTCGTAGATGATGTTCGAAGAGTATTCCTTGACGTACACGGTGTATACGCAGACCACGAGGACCAAGAAGATGACTGCCGTGTGCAAGTAGGAGGCCATGAACGTGGCCTTCAGACCGCCAGCCGCCGTGTACAGGATCACGCCCCACGGGATGAGGAAGGAGGCCAGGTCGGTGTCCACGCCCGTCAGCGCGTTCACGGTGGCGGCGCCGCCCAGCAGCAGCATCGACGTCACGATCACGTTGGCGAGCAGGCAGAAGAAGATGAAGGTCAAATGCGCGGCCTTGCCCCAGCGCACGTACACCAGCTCGCAGACCGTGTGGCACGTCCGTGCCCGCCTCTTCAACTCGATGGCGAGGATACCGAACAGGAGCACCTGGATGGTGGCGCCGCTGGCGTACCAGAACGGGCCAGAGACGCCGTAATTCCAGGCCACGTTGGAGGACTGCAGCAGCGTAGCAGCCCAGGTCCACTGCGACACGATGACCGACGCTGTGAGCCCCGTCTTCACATTCCTGCCCGCGGTGTTGAAGAACTCCGAGGTGATTACTGTGCCGTTGGCGGTCTTGTCCAAGTACACCATGATGGTCGTTAACACCGAGAAGAAGGCACCGAAACCCAGGACGATTGCGTAGCCAGCTGCCTGCGGAAGTGGCGGGGTGCCTCCGAAGAAACTGTCCTTGCCTACATACTCGGCTGGCATCTCCATGTCTGCGCTTCAGGTGCGATGGCCTGCAGGGGGGGAGGCCTTCCGCGATGTAAGTCCTCAGAGCGCCTAGCCCCTGACCTGATGCCAGCCCTCGAACCAAAAATGGCTGTGGGTGACGGTGTTCTGCTGAGCCGGGCGCGGCCATGGATCGACTAAGCCATCATGTCATCCATCTCACAGCTCATTTCCCTTTCTCCCTGGCCCTAGGCATCGCAACCGCCATCGTGCCACAGGCACTGAGTGGAGTGTCATCGAGCGCCCCAGAACCTCCAATACATGACATCAGTCACCGTGCCGCGAGGCACTGATTGTTCTGAGATCTCTTCGAGTTCTCTTTATTGAATGCACATGCTCTTTAAACAGGTCCACAGCCCCGAGTCCTGGGCGTTGTAGAGGACCCCCACGAGAGTCCCAGAAGACAACTTCAAGTCAAGAGCTATAGATTTTCGACGGATCTGACGGTTCCTTTCCTTTTTCATGCGAAAGAATATTCAGGGGGAGAGCCTCGGACTATTCGGGTCAGACTTCCCAAGTCTACCCCCGCCTAGCGCGATGATTCTGCGCCCAAGTCTGCGCAAGGATGTTCCACACCCTGCGGAAACGTGGGAAAACGACTCGCGTGCAGTCGACGCGAGGATGTTCCACACCCTTTTGGCCTTTGCCAACGCGTTGCGCACGCAAGGGAGACGCACAGAGCATGGCTTCGTCAACCAATGAAGTCGCCTCTTCCACACTCCTGCGCGCCTATGGTCGGGGACACTGACGTACCCCGAGCCAGAATCCGCTGGACCTGCTGGGGCCAATGGGCTGCGTCAATTCCCGCTGTGTCAATACCAGAGATAGCCGCAGCTGTGAGTCTTCGCGAAGGACGATGCTGGACGACTCTTGCTACGTCAACGCGGCGCAAGACGTTGGAATGAGACAACACCTAGCACAAGAGATGGAACCGAAGTGTTGAGCGGTGACGGCTAGCCTGACCAATAAGTGATGCCTCTGGCGGAGAACTTCGGACGGGAAGCGGTTTACACAGAGGTGCCAGGGACACTTCGAGGAAAATGATTGCCAAGGTGGCCTCTGGGCGGGGTCCAAGATCCTCCGAGATGGGCCGAAGTCGCCCCAACGAACCACTCGAGAGGCCAGGGTGATTGAGATCACGTGGTGTTCAATGACGCCAGCAAGAACGGCTTCCCAGACGGTCCCTGGCGCCCCTCCCAGGACCACTCTAGCCCCCACGACTGCCCGAGACCGCCTCCGCAGTGTCCAGACTGGCCAAGGACGGTCTCCCGGCTGCGCGCTCAAGACGGCCCGAGCTGGCCTGCCCACGAGGGCCCCAAGATGGCCTCCGGGCTCCAAGGTGGAGAGCCCCCCGGGACAACACCAGGGGGACCAGAAGCCGCCCCGGTTGCCAAAGTCTCGCTGTGCGCTCGATGGCCGCGCAGCGCGAGGCTCGGGGGGCAAGGTTTTGGGAACCCCCTCCCCCTCTCGGAGGCGAGCCCGGGGGGCAGGTGAGAAGGAGCGGGCCTTCTCAGAAGGCTCGGGAGCCCCCCAGGCCTGCTGAGAGGTGTTCGGAGCCTCCCCGGAAGGCGCAGAACGCTTCTCACAGGAGGCGCGAGGGCTTCTGAGGAGTCCCGCCGCCTTCTGCGAGAAGGCCTCCTCCTTCTGATTTCCCCCCCCCTCCTCGCTCGCCGCCGACCCTCCTCGCATCGAGAGCTCGACATCGCAAAACGTCGTCCACTTCTGGGCGCCCGCCTTGGCCCGAAGCGCTGAGCTAACCCGTGACCGCACAAGGGCGTCCCCGAAAAGGGCAGGAGGGGGGGGGGGGGCGGCGGCGGCGACCCGCGGCAGGCAGCCCCGAACAGCTGGCTTCACAGGAGGGGCGCTCTACGCCCTCCGCCGCGCCATCGCCACGGGCGAGCACGACCGAATTTGAGCGGCGGCCCCACGCGCGGCCCCCAGACCGGTAGCTACGAGTGCCGACGGCGGTGTGGGCCCTCGCTCCTGCGACCACAGTGAACCCGTGCCAGAAGGACGGACGCGCGACAAGGGTGTGCAAGGGCCTTGGAAGGTAAGGAGGAGTAGGGGCCTTGGAGGGCCAAGTTCGAAGCTCTTCGAGCGGGGCGCGGCCAGCGGGAGTGGCCACGGATGGGCCGAAGGGGCAAGGATGCAAGGGTACCCTCGGGAAGGTTGCCCATCCTTATTATGCATGTCGACTGTAGCTCGGTGTTTGCGGGGGCTCTGCGTGAAGCGCGGCTCAGGGCTCGTGCAACGGCAGGCACGTCAAAAGAGCGTGGCTCTCTTCCTCCGTCCTCGACATTGCTCCTCGCTCCTCCATCCCCTACCTGTCCTATTCCATCCTATCACGAACTAAATCGCATCGGCCTGAGCCTTAGGCTCCGCCGCATTCGCATTCGCATTCGCATTCGCTGGCTCCGCCGCCTCCGCCTTCTCCGCCTTCTTCTTGCCCGCCATGAACATGAGGACGCCGAGGATGGCATCGCTGGACTCGTACAGCGGAAGGCCAATGATGGCAACGGTGGCGATGAAGGCCCAGGCGATGCTGATGAAGACCCAGAAGGCCCAATAGTCCTTGGTGAACACGCCGGCCGGGATCGAGAGGACGGGCCACACGATAACCATTAGGATGGTGAAGCCCCAACCGTACTTTGTGATCCACGCCTTGGCCTCTGCCAGGAACTCTGGGGTGTAGTCGGCCTCGTCCAGGCCAGACTGGTCGTTCTCCAGCATCTCAATCTGCCCCATCGACTCGAAGTCGTAGTTCTGCGGGCTGGCGAAGGAGAAGCCCGCGTGGATCAGCGCGGAGGAGACCAGTGCCACGATGTTGCCCCCCAGATTCGGATTGAGGGTGCCGAGATTGTCCACCGTGATCTCGCCGAACTCAGCCTGGCAGATGACTAGCCAGGTGGCCAGCGCGAGAACCATGCCACCCCACGCCGCAACAATGGCGCCCATGGCATTGGCGTCCTTCCACATCAGGACGTTCCACAGGGGCACCACCGCGGAGCCGATGGCGTTGCCCATGAACTGGTACACCCAACCCAGGTTCAAGCCCATGTGGTTCAGGGCCACGCCCAGAGCACCCATGGCGAGCCCGAAGACTACAATGACGACGCGGGAGATCTTGAGAATCTGATCGCCGGTTGCGCTCGGGTTGATGTACCGCCTGTACACGTCGTAGCAGATCAAGGAGGAGACCGCAATGCCCTCCGCGGAGCCTGTGGACGTGATGGCCATGAAGAGCATGGTGGCCATCATCACGGCTCCGAAATCACCGAAGAGGTGCACGGCGGTGGCCGGCGGCACCAGGCCAGAGCCAGCCTCCGCCGCGGTGATGGGCAAGCCGAGCGCCACGCCAGCCAGACCCAGAGAGGTGGCCAGTGCGAACGGGATGGTGAACCACACCAGGCCGCCCAGCAGGTAGCCCTTGTGCGCGCTGGCCGGCTTCGCAGCGATGGCGGACTGCCAGTAGGACTGGTCCACGAACACGGTGCCGAAATTGCCCACGATGTTGATGATGCCGAATTTGAGGCCGCCCAGCGAGAGCATTGTCAGGTACGAGCCGTCGTTGTTGTCGACCACCGGGCCGCACGAGTAGCTCCCCGCCTCGTAGAAGGTTGCCCCGCCCGTAGAGAAGCGACTCTCGCACTGCGCCGGGCTCATGCCCGAGATCGCCTGCAGATTGTCGTAGATGATGTTCGAAGAGTATTCCTTGACGTACACGGTGTATACGCAGACCACGAGGACCAAGAAGATGACTGCCGTGTGCAAGTAGGAGGCCATGAACGTGGCCTTCAGACCGCCAGCCGCCGTGTACAGGATCACGCCCCACGGGATGAGGAAGGAGGCGAGGTCGGTGTCCACGCCCGTCAGCGCGTTCACGGTGGCGGCGCCGCCCAGCAGCAGCATCGACGTCACGATCACGTTGGCGAGCAGGCAGAAGAAGATGAAGGTCAAATGCGCGGCCTTGCCCCAGCGCACGTACACCAGCTCGCAGACCGTGTGGCACGTCCGTGCCCGCCTCTTCAACTCGATGGCGAGGATACCGAACAGGAGCACCTGGATGGTGGCGCCGCTGGCGTACCAGAACGGGCCAGAGACGCCGTAATTCCAGGCCACGTTGGAGGACTGCAGCAGCGTAGCAGCCCAGGTCCACTGCGACACGATGACCGACGCTGTGAGCCCCGTCTTCACATTCCTGCCCGCGGTGTTGAAGAACTCCGAGGTGATTACTGTGCCGTTGGCGGTCTTGTCCAAGTACACCATGATGGTCGTTAACACCGAGAAGAAGGCACCGAAACCCAGGACGATTGCGTAGCCAGCTGCCTGCGGAAGTGGCGGGGTGCCTCCGAAGAAACTGTCCTTGCCTACATACTCGGCTGGCATCTCCATGTCTGCGCTTCAGGTGCGATGGCCTGCAGGGGGGGAGGCCTTCCGCGATGTAAGTCCTCAGAGCGCCTAGCCCCTGACCTGATGCCAGCCCTCGAACCAAAAATGGCTGTGGATGACAGTGTTCTGCTGAGCCGGGCGCGGCCATGGATCGACTAAGCCATCATGTCATCCATCTCACAGCTCATTTCCCTTTCTCCCTGGCCCTAGGCATCGCAACCGCCATCGTGCCACAGGCAATGAGTGGAGTGTCATCGAGCGCCCCAGAACCTCCAATACATGACATCAGTCACCGTGCCGCGAGGCACTGATTGTTCTGAGGTCTCTTCGAGTTCTCTTTATTGAATGCACATGCTCTTTAAACAGGTCCACAGCCCCGAGTCCTGGGCGTTATAGAGGACCCCACGAGAGTCCCAGAAGACAACTTCAAGTCAAGAGCTTTAGATTTTCGACGGATCTGACGGTTCCTTTCCTTTGTCATGCGAAAGAATATTCAGGGGGAGAGCCTCGGACTATTCGGGTCAGACTTCCCAGGTCTACCCCCGCCTAGCGCGATGATTCTGCGCCCAAGTCTGCGCAAGGATGTTCCACACCCTGCGGAAACGTGGGAAAACGACTCGCGTGCAGTCGACGCGAGGATGTTCCACACCCTTTTGGCCTTTGCCAACGCGTTGCGCACGCAAGGGAGACGCACAGAGCATGGTTTCGTCAACCAATGAAGTCGTCTCTCCCACACTCCTGCGCGCATGCGGTCGGGGACACTGACGTACCCCGAGCCAGAATCCGCTGGACCTGCTGGGGCCAATGGGCTGCGTCAATTCCCGCTGTGTCAATACCAGAGATAGCCGCAGCTGTGAGTCTTCGCGAAGGACGATGCTGGACGACTCTTGCTACGTCAACGCGGCGCAAGACGTTGGAATGAGACAACACCTAGCACAAGAGATGGAACCGAAGTGTTGAGCGGTGACGGCTAGCCTGACCAATAAGTGATGCCTCTGGCGGAGAACTTCGGACGGGAAGCGGTTTACACAGAGGTGCCAGGGACACTTCGAGGAAAATGATTGCCAAGGTGGCCTCTGGGCGGGGTCCAAGATCCTCCGAGATGGGCCGAAGTCGCCCCAACGAACCACTCGAGCGGCCAAGGTGATTGAGATCACGTGGTGTTCAATGACGCCAGCAAGAACGGCTTCCCAGACGGTCCCTGGCGCCCCTCCCAGGACCACTCTAGCCCCCACGACTGCCCGAGACCGCCTCCGCAGTGTCCAGACTGGCCAAGGACGGTCTCCCGGCTGCGCGCTCAAGACGGCCCGAGCTGGCCTGCCCACGAGGGCCCCAAGATGGCCTCCGGGCTCCAAGGTGGAGAGCCCCCCGGGACAACACCAGGGGGACCAGAAGCCGCCCCGGTTGCCAAAGTCTCGCTGTGCGCTCGATGGCCGCGCAGCGCGAGGCTCGGGGGGCAAGGTTTTGGGAACCCCCTCCCCCTCTCGGAGGCGAGCCCGGGGGGCAGGTGAGAAGGAGCGGGCCTTCTCAGAAGGCTCGGGAGCCCCCCAGGCCTGCTGAGAGGTGTTCGGAGCCTCCCCGGAAGGCGCAGAACGCTTCTCACAGGAGGCGCGAGGGCTTCTGAGGAGTCCCGCGCCGCCTTCTGCGAGAAGGCCTCCTCCTTCTGATTTCCCCCCCCCTCCTCGCTCGCCGCCGACCCTCCTCGCATCGAGAGCTCGACATCGCAAAACGTCGTCCACTTCTGGGCGCCCGCCTTGGCCCGAAGCGCTGAGCTAACCCGTGACCGCACAAGGGCGTCCCCGAAAAGGGCGGGAGGGGGGGGGGGGGCGGCGGCGGCGACCCGCGGCAGGCAGCCCCGAACAGCTGGCTTCACAGGAGGGGCGCTCTACGCCCTCCGCCGCGCCATCGCCACGGGCGAGCACGACCGAATTTGAGCGGCGGCCCCACGCGCGGCCCCCAGACCGGTAGCTACGAGTGCCGACGGCGGTGTGGGCCCTCGCTCCTGCGACCAGGGCCCTCGCTCCTGCGACCACAGTGAAGCCGTGCCAGAAGGACGGACGCGCGACAAGGGTGTGCAAGGGCCTTGGAAGGTAAGGAGGAGTAGGGGCCTTGGAGGGCCAAGTCCCACCAGCCCTTTGGGCGTGAGTGGTTTAGGGAGTCCGCTCTGTTCTCAACCCCCCTTCTTCCCCTTCGGGGAGGGGTTTACCCCTCCCCCTACCCCCTCCCCCTGGGCCTGGAGAGGGCGGCCCGCGGGTGGTTGGAGGGGTCTTTTTCGACTCCTGGGAGGGCTAAAAAACGACACCCCTCACGAGGATTCTGGCCCCGACGGGGGGAGGCAGAAAAAACCCTCTCCTCTTCTGTGAAGCCAGAATCATTGATTTTACTACGGTTTTGGACCCATTTGGGCCTTCTGAGGGGGCAGCGCTCATGAAAGCTCCCCTCTTCCTTCAAGGTAAAATCATTGATTTTACTAAGGTTTTGGGCCCATTTTGCCCTTCTGAGGGGGCAGGCTAATTAAAGCTCCCCTCTTCTGTGATCGATTTCCTCCAAGATGGCCCCAAGAAGCGCCCAGCAGGCACCAAGAGGCCCCAAGATGGCCCCAAGAGGCCCCCAGGAGGCCCCCAAGAGGCCTCCAAGAGGCCTGTACCCCCAAGAGACCCCCAAGAGGCCCCAAGAGGCGCCGAAGACGCCCCAAGAGGCCTCCAAAAGGCTCCCAAAAGACATCTACTACTACTTCTACTACTACTTCTACTCCTACTCCTACTCCTACTACTACTCCTACTACTACTACTACTACTACTACTACTACTACTACTACTACTACTACTACTACTACTACTACTACTACTCCTACTCCTACTCTACTCCTTACCCTACTCCTACTCTCTCCTACTCTAACTACTACTACTACTACTACTACTACTACTACTAACTACTACTACTACTACACTAACTACTACTACTACTACTACTCCACTATACTACTCTACTCTACTACGACTACTACGACTACTACGAACTACTACTACTACTACTCTACTACTACTACTACTACTAACTACTACGACTATACTACTACTAACTACTACTACTACTAACTAACTACTACTACCTCCAGTACCACACCGACTATTACTACTACTACTACTACTACTACTACTACTACTTCTACTACTACTACTACTACTACTACTACTACTACTACTACGACTCCTACGACTACCACGACTGCTACGACTACTACTCCTACTCCTACTCTTACTCCTATCCTTATTCCTTATTAGAATATACTCCTACTCCCCCCTCAGGCCGGCCATTAGGGGCCGCATCCGGGGGGTCCCATCCTAACTTGTAAAAAACAATACAAAATCAACATTTTTCTTATTTTTCCTCTCGACATGGACGTCCTGTCGTCCACGGCGATAATCCATTGCAAAAAATACCACAAAGAGCACACGCGCGCGTTCATGTCAGAATCCTACCGAACACCGTGTGTTTTGCAAGCATTTCAACATAAAAACTTCAAAAACCCAATGTTTTTTTTCACAAGTTGTACAAATTCCCGCCCGGTCTCTCTTGCTTGCTGAAATCATAGAAAACCATAGTGAAAAAAGAACAAGAACACAAGAGGAATACAGCAGAATTCTGTCAAAATCCAGCATTCACGTCAATCTCGCGGTGCACAAACTCCGCGATCCTCTCTCATGCACCCGGCGAGTGATCCTGTGGCAAAATACCACAAGAGACACACTCGCCGCGTTCAATGTCGAAATCCACCGAACACCGGTGTTTGTGCCAAGCATTTCAACATAAAACAATCAAAAACCATGCTTGTTCCAAAAAATGCTTTGGGTGTCCTGTCAGACCGTCGGGCTTCCTCCGGCCACCTCTGGCTTCCTGCGGTGTACCGGGCCATTCTCGACTCGTCTGGCAATGCGTGCGCGGCATTCAACACGCGCTCGCCAGTTCCCGTCGGCCACCGCCATCGCGGCCGCATCAGCTGTACCAAACCGGCTGGCCGGTGTGACTTCGGCCCCCAGTTGTGCCAGCTTTGCTTCTTTTGTTGTGGGAGGGCGGGTGGGACTGGGCATGCCATGCTTGACTCGCTCGAGCTGGCTAGCTTGACTCCTACTCCTACTACTACTACTACTACTACTACTACTACTACTACTACTACTACTACTACTACTACTACTACTACTACTACTACTACTACTAGTACTACTACTCCTCTACTACTACTACTACTACTACTACTACTACTACTACTACTACTACTACTACTACGACGACGACGACGACGACTACCACTACTACTACTACTACTACTACTACTACTACTCCTGCTGCTGCTGCTGCTGCGACTACTACTACTACTACTACTACTACTACTACTACTACTACTACTACTACTACTACTACTACTACTACTACTACTACTACTACTACTAGTAGTACCACTACATCATCTCCTACTCCCCTCTTCTTTCAAGCCAAAATCATTGATTGTACTAAGGTTTTCGCCCCATTTTGGCCTTCTGAGGGGGCAGCGCTAATTAAAGCTCCCCTCTTCTTTGATCGATTTCCTCCAAGATGGCCCCAAGAAGCGCCCAGGAGGCACCAAGAGGCCCCAAGATGGCCCCAAGAGGCACCCAGGAGGCCCCCAAGAGGATCCCAAACGGCCCAAAGAGGCCCCCCCGAGGCACCCAAGACGCCGAAAAGCCCATCAGGACGACCCTCTACTCGCCTGGGCGTCGTTTCTAGACGGGCAGGAGGAGGGGCCCGAACGACTCACACCAGGACGAGGGGCCCGAACAACTCACACCACGAGAAGCCCGAACGACTCACACCAGGACGAAGAGCCCGAACGACTCACACCACGAAGAGCCCGAACGACTCACACCAGGAAGAAGGGCCCGAACGACTCACACCAGGACGAGAAGCCCAAACGACTCAAACCACGAGGAGCGCTTTCTCTCCCTCCTCCTCCGCCTCGTCCTTCTCCCGCTCCCACCACAAGGAGGATGTACAAGGAGGCGGGAGGAAGGAGGAACAGGGGAGATATGCGGGGGCAGGCGGAAACACGCCTGAAAAACACGACTGTCGGCATGCTTCGCTAGAGTTGCTGTTTTGAGATGGGCTGGTGGGGATACGCGAAGCGTGAAGAATTCGAAGCTCTTCGAGCGGGGCGCGGCCAGCGGGAGTGGCCACGGATGGGCCGAAGGGGCAAGGATGCAGTGGTACCCTCGGGAAGGTTGTCCATCCTTATTATGCATGTCGACTGTAGCTCGGTGTTTGCGGGGGCTCTGCGTGAAGCGCGGCTCAGGGCTCGTGCAACGGCAGGCACGTCAAAAGAGCGTGGCTCTCCTCCTTCCTCCGTCCTCGACATTGCTCATCGCTCCTCCATCCCCTACCTGTCCTATTCCATCATATCACGAACTAAAGCGCCTCGGCCTGAGCCTTAGGCTCCGCCGCATTCGCATTCGCATTCGCATTCGCTGGCTCCGCCGCCTCCGCCTTCTCCGCCTTCTTCTTGCCCGCTATGAACATGAGGACGCCGAGGATGGCATCGCTGGACTCGTACAGCGGAAGGCCAATGATGGCAACGGTGGCGATGAAGGCCCAGGCGATGCTGATGAAGACCCAGAAGGCCCAATAGTCCTTGGTGAACACGCCGGCCGGGATCGAGAGGACGGGCCACACGATAACCATTAGGATGGTGAAGCCCCAACCGTACTTTGTGATCCACGCCTTGGCCTCTGCCAGGAACTCTGGGGTGTAGTCGGCCTCGTCCAGGCCAGACTGGTCGTTCTCCAGCATCTCAATCTGCCCCATCGACTCGAAGTCGTAGTTCTGCGGGCTGGCGAAGGAGAAGCCCGCGTGGATCAGCGCGGAGGAGACCAGTGCCACGATGTTGCCCCCCAGATTCGGATTGAGGGTGCCGAGATTGTCCACCGTGATCTCGCCGAACTCAGCCTGGCAGATGACTAGCCAGGTGGCCAGCGCGAGAACCATGCCACCCCACGCCGCAACAATGGCGCCCATGGCATTGGCGTCCTTCCACATCAGGACGTTCCATAGGGGCACCACCGCGGAGCCGATGGCGTTGCCCATGAACTGGTACACCCAACCCAGGTTCAAGCCCATGTGGTTCAGGGCCACGCCCAGAGCACCCATGGCGAGCCCGAAGACTACAATGACGACGCGGGAGATCTTGAGAATCTGATCGCCGGTTGCGCTCGGGTTGATGTACCGCCTGTACACGTCGTAGCAGATCAAGGAGGAGACCGCAATGCCCTCCGCGGAGCCTGTGGACGTGATGGCCATGAAGAGCATGGTGGCCATCATCACGGCTCCGAAATCACCGAAGAGGTGCACGGCGGTGGCCGGCGGCACCAGGCCAGAGCCAGCCTCCGCCGCGGTGATGGGCAAGCCGAGCGCCACGCCAGCCAGACCCAGAGAGGTGGCCAGTGCGAACGGGATGGTGAACCACACCAGGCCGCCCAGCAGGTAGCCCTTGTGCGCGCTGGCCGGCTTCGCAGCGATGGCGGACTGCCAGTAGGACTGGTCCACGAACACGGTGCCGAAATTGCCCACGATGTTGATGATGCCGAATTTGAGGCCGCCCAGCGAGAGCATTGTCAGGTACGAGCCGTCGTTGTTGTCGACCACCGGGCCGCACGAGTAGCTCCCCGCCTCGTAGAAGGTTGCCCCGCCCGTAGAGAAGCGACTCTCGCACTGCGCCGGGCTCATGCCCGAGATCGCCTGCAGATTGTCGTAGATGATGTTCGAAGAGTATTCCTTGACGTACACGGTGTATACGCAGACCACGAGGACCAAGAAGATGACTGCCGTGTGCAAGTAGGAGGCCATGAACGTGGCCTTCAGACCGCCAGCCGCCGTGTACAGGATCACGCCCCACGGGATGAGGAAGGAGGCGAGGTCGGTGTCCACGCCCGTCAGCGCGTTCACGGTGGCGGCGCCGCCCAGCAGCAGCATCGACGTCACGATCACGTTGGCGAGCAGGCAGAAGAAGATGAAGGTCAAATGCGCGGCCTTGCCCCAGCGCACGTACACCAGCTCGCAGACCGTGTGGCACGTCCGTGCCCGCCTCTTCAACTCGATGGCGAGGATACCGAACAGGAGCACCTGGATGGTGGCGCCGCTGGCGTACCAGAACGGGCCAGAGACGCCGTAATTCCAGGCCACGTTGGAGGACTGCAGCAGCGTAGCAGCCCAGGTCCACTGCGACACGATGACCGACGCTGTGAGCCCCGTCTTCACATTCCTGCCCGCGGTGTTGAAGAACTCCGAGGTGATTACTGTGCCGTTGGCGGTCTTGTCCAAGTACACCATGATGGTCGTTAACACCGAGAAGAAGGCACCGAAACCCAGGACGATTGCGTAGCCAGCTGCCTGCGGAAGTGGCGGGGTGCCTCCGAAGAAACTGTCCTTGCCTACATACTCGGCTGGCATCTCCATGTCTGCGCTTCAGGTGCGATGGCCTGCAGGGGGGGAGGCCTTCCGCGATGTAAGTCCTCAGAGCGCCTAGCCCCTGACCTGATGCCAGCCCTCGAACCAAAAATGGCTGTGGATGACAGTGTTCTGCTGAGCCGGGCGCGGCCATGGATCGACTAAGCCATCATGTCATCCATCTCACAGCTCATTTCCCTTTCTCCCTGGCCCTAGGCATCGCAACCGCCATCGTGCCACAGGCACTGAGTGGAGTGTCATCGAGCGCCCCAGAACCTCCAATACATGACATCAGTCACCGTGCCGCGAGGCACTGATTGTTCTGAGGTCCCTTCGACTTCTATATTGAATGCACATGCTCTTTGAACGGTCCACAGCCCCGAGTCCTGGGCGATTCCAGGCGTTATAGAGGACTTCCAGAGGATCCCCTACAGAGTCCCAGGAGATCTGGCCTGTCCTTCCCTGTCGTCCTCCCTCCTTCTCTCCCTTCCTTTCTCGCTCCTCAACTCATCGCTCTCTTGCCCGGTTTCGTCCCTTGCATGCCCCGCTTTTCTTTGTCGGCCGCCCCTGGGTCCGTATAAGAGTCGCGGTGGCCTGCACTGCCACTGTCCGTGAAAAGCTGGGTGGAGGACGAATCCGCGTTCAGGCCTGCACGAGGCAATGGTTCACCTTCGTTTGTCAGGCGTTTGAGCCGAGCCAGGCAACCTGAGCGGCATCCTGTCGCCATCAGCACCGACTGGTGGAAGAAAGGACGGGTGCTCCCAGGAGTTTTGTTTGAAGACTGGTCAATTGCAAATCTTGAAGGGTCGCTTCAATTCATGAGCCTTCGATTTTCGACAGAACTTACCGTTCTCGTTTTTTCGGGCGTCCAGTGCTCAAGGACAACCGGCCCCACAGAGGGATCCAGGACGGCCCAAGAGGGCACCAGGACGCCCCAAGAGGGGCCCAAGAGGGGGAGCACGAACTGACATGTCGAGCCTTCTGCCCCAAAATGATTGATTCTCCCAAGACTGCCAATACAGACCCCCAAAACGCTCCAGGAGGCCTCCAAGAGGCCCAAAAGAAGCCGGAGAGGCCCCCCAGCGGCACCCCAGAGGCCCACAGGCACTCCAAAACAGCATCCAAGAGGCTTCCGAGAGGCCGCTCAACAGATCCCAACAGGCATCACAAGGCACGGTTGCGGGAGAGGCCGAAGGCCACTGGATTTCAAATATCTGCTGTCCGAATTTCCATAACTGTGTTGTGCTTTAGGGCGACCTTGGGATGCGTCGCGTGGCCTCGCCCTAGGCCCTGCCCTGGAAACGTGTGAGGGGTGACGGTATCCAGCATGTCTTGAGCGAGAGGCTGAGTGAGAGCGGAAGTCGGGTGCATTGCACAGCATTCTGGTCGACCTGCTGACAGCAAGAGTTGTCAGGAATGTGGTCGGTGGTTGCAAGACTTGCGCGAGATTTGACTCCAACATCCAGACCGTGTCTCTGACACAGAACACACAGATAGGAACAAGGAAAGGCGACAACAACACCACCAGGGCGTGAGGCCCCCCCTCTGACTCAAGACGTCCCCAGCCTCCACCTCGGTGGTGTCGGCGACAAACACACACACACACACACACACACACACACACACACACACACACACACACACACACACACACACACACACACACACACACACACACACACACACACACACCACACACACACACCACACCACACACACACACACACACACACACACACACCACACACACACACACACACACACACACACACACACACACACACACACACACACACACACACACACACACACACACACACACACACACACACACACACACACACACACAAAACACACACAAAACACACACACACACACACTCTTGTTGGCGGTAGCAGCCTCGCGCGCAACGGCGAAGCAATTAAAAGCGTGACAGGGCGCGCGGCGGCAAGGCCGCGTGACAGGGCGCGCGGCGGCAAGGCCCACTCCTACCAGCATCGGCCAGCCGGGCCGGGATGGCGGTCCCGGTACAAGCAGATGCGTGGGAAAGACTCACTGCGACTGCGAGAGGCATGGAGAACGCCGTCAGCCACCTGGGCGTGGACAGCGAGGGGGCTACGAACACAACCGTGGGGGCTGCCCGCACGGCGGCAGGAGGGGCGGGGAGAACGAACGGCGCCAAGCGGCCGTGGGCGCGTGAGGCGCGAGCGCGGGGAGAGCCCCGAGGCGGGCGCACGAGGAACAAAAGAAGGCGAGGCGGCGGCCAGGCAAGGTGCCATACAGCCAGTCGGACCGTGGCAGAAGGATGCGCGAAAAAGGATGCGGGGGCCTTGGACGCCCATCTTGAAGCTTGTCGAGCGGGGCGTGGCCAGAGCGAAAGCGGTCAAGGATGGGCCGAAGGGGAAGGATGCAAGGGGAACCTGGGAAGGTCGCCCATCCTTGTGATGCGGGTTGACTGCAAGGAAAAGAGTGCTGAACACAAAGACCTCGGGGATCTGACCCGGGTAAATCTAGACCCAAGTCAATCAGGCCTTGCAAAATCCTGCAAGATCCTGCACCCAAACCCGGGTCAACGCGATTCAGCAACATCCTTCGGGATCCTGCACCCAAGCCCAGGTCAATGCGACCCTGGCCTTGCAGGATCCTGCAAGATCGGGCGCTCTGGCTGAGGGGGCGGTGGGGACGTCGGCAGCTTGCGAGAATCTGGAGAAACCCGCCGCGGGCGCCAAAGTTTCACAAATTTTGCAAAAAGCCCGCCGCAGGCGCAGGTTTTTCGTTAAACCAATGTGGGTAGGTCGTGGGTGAATCGCGGGTGGGTCGCGGGTGGGTCGCAGGTGGTTCGCGGATGGGTCGCGGGTTGGGTCGCGGATGGGTCGCGGGGTGGGTCGCGGGGTGGGTCGCGGGGTGGGTCGCGGGTGGTGTGCGGGTGATACGACGACAACAAACAAACCAACAAACAAACACACAAACAAAAACAACACCAACAACATCACCAACAACAACACCAACACCACCAACAACAACACCACCACCAACAACAGCAGCAGCAACACCATCAACAACAACAGCAAACACAACAACAGCAACAGCAACACCAACAACATCAACAACACCAACACCAGCACCACCACCACCAACAACAAAAACACTCACACCACCACCGCCAACAACAGCACCAACAACAATCACAACACCAACAACAACACCAACAACACCAACAACATCAACAACGACAACAACAACAACAACAACAACGACGACGACGACGACGACAACAACAACAACCGCAGCAACACCACCAACAACAGCAACCACAACAATCAATTTACCCTCATGCGCGATATTTCAACACGATGCATGTGACCATTATGATCACCATCCCTACCATGGGGGGCGATTCTTCTATAGCGGGGTCCGTTATTCCCATTCCCGGATCTCCCGCCCAATGAGGTTTTGCAAACATTTCGCCCGAAGAATTTTGACTGATCCCGCCTCGAAAACACATGCCCGCACCTTGCTGCACCGATGCGAGACTGCCAGTGGAGCCCCATGCAAGGGTAAAGCACAAAGAGCTACCGACCGACAGGATTGCCTTGGTGGAAATGGGAACTGTCGGCGGCGACGCAAAGACCTGAAAACCGCTGTTGTTGCTGGGAACGGCGCAAATGCTGAAGAAAATAAGGCGGTAGGCCAGCTTAAAACAAAACAGTCTCGAGCGGGAGCGCTGGTTTCGTAAGGGCGGCGGCTGTCGGCGGCGAGGGGGAACACCGCCTTGAATAAACAAGAAAGGAAGTCTCGGGCGGGAGCGCTGGTTTCGGGACGGGGACTGTCGGCGGCGAGGAGAAACACCGCCCTGAGGACAAAGAAGAAGGCGTCGAGCGGGAGCGTTGTTCTTGCTGGGGGCGGCGCCAATTCAAAAAAAAAATAAAAGTAGGGCGCCAATCCAGCGTAAAGCAGGAGGAAGTCTCAGGCGGGAGCGCCGGCTTCGTCGGGTCGGCGGCTTCAGGCGGCGAGGACGAGCGCCGCCTTGAGCAAATTATCCTGGCAAAGGACGCAACCGAGCGCAGTTGTGAATACCGCAATTCTGCATCTCATCTTTGCCCGTGCTCCCTATTGGGCCACGAACCGCGCGAGGGGCGTGCCGACATGCGTGGCGGGGCGCGCGACGCGAGCGAAGACGATCGGTCTGCGCGCGAGAGACTTAGCGCGACTGAGTCTGATTGTGAATGACGTCTGCGTGCGAATCAAACTACGCGCAGAAACGTCGACGCCCATGTCGGCGCGCTCCTCGCGAGGATCGCGCCCGTCCTTCCTTTTGTTTTTCTCTCCCTTCGCCCGTGCGCGCCCATGTCCGAGGTTGCGGGCGCGGCGCCGCCCGGAGCCCCCGCGACGCACGCCGGTCGCCCCGAAGGGGTCAAGGCGACGCGCGCAGGTCGTCCGCTGCGCGGAGCAGAGAGAGCTAGCTCGCTGGCTGATAGCGGGCAAGGCTGCGGCCACTGCGCAGAGAGACGACGGGGGCGAGCGAGGCTCCGGGCAGAGCGCAGCGTGGAATTCCCGCGACGCGCGCCGGTCGCCCCGAGAGGGCCCCAGCGACGCGCGCGGGTTGCCCGCAGCGCGAAGCCAGACAGTCAGACCGTCGAGACACGGCGAAGCTCGGGCGGGTCGCTTTTCAATCCGAGCCTTGCGGATAAACTCGGTGAAGCCCTGCTCCCTGGCGAGGGCCGTCGCCTCCCTCCCGCGCCGCTTCGTGCGAGTAGCAGCCGCAGTCCAGAATCACGCCTGGGCGACGTCGGCTGAGGGAGCAACGCGCCGGACAGCCGACGGCCCAGGGAGAGAGTCCACGAGACCGAGAGAAGGTCTCCAAAACGTGTGAGGGGCCACTGAACGTGTGAGGGGTATGCAAATATAGGGCGGCGGCGCCATGCGGGCTGCGCCACTGGAGCCTTCGGTGGAGCTCCCTATGGGGCCACAAGACGTGTGCGGGGTGTGCCAAACTGTGGCGCAAGTGGGACCCTAGATGGACCTCCCAATGGGGCCACGAAGCGTGTGAGGGGTGTGCCAAAATGGGGCGGCGGCGCCATGCGGGCTGCGCCACTGGGACCTCCGGTAGAGTTCCCTATGGGGCCGCGAAACGTGTGAGAGGTGTGCCTAAAAGGAACGGCGGCGCCATGCGGGCTGTGCCACTGGGACCTTGGATGGAGCTGGATGGAGCTCCCTCTGGGGCCACGAGACGTGTGAGGGGTTGCCAAAACAGGGCGACGCCGCTGTGCGGGCTGCGCCACTGGGGCCTAAGGTGGAGCTCCTATATTGGGGCCACTAAACGTGTGATGGGTGTGCCAAAATGGGATTGCAGCGCCATGCGGGTTGCGCCACTGGGACCTTAGATGGGGCTCCGTATGGGGCCACGAAACGTGCGAGGGGTGCGCCAAAAGGGGGCGGCGGCGCCATGCGGGCTGCGCCACTGGAACATTGGATGGAGCTCCGTATGGGGCCACAAAACGCGCGAGGGGTGTGCCCAAATGGGGCGGCGGCGCCATGCGGGCTGCGCCAGTGGGACCTCGGGTGGAAACCCCTTATGGGGCCACGAAACATGTGAGGGGTGTGCCGAAACAGAGACATGCGGAGAGCAAAGGCAAGGAGGGGGAGGAGGAAGGAGGAGGAAGAGGAGGAGGAGGAGGAGGAGGAGGAGGAGGAGGAGGAGGAGGAGGAGGAGGAGGGAGGAGGAGAACGCGGGGCACCGTCTCCTCAAACCGAGGACCCAACAGCGCAAGATGGGGAAAAAAGGAGGAAGTCTCGAGCGGAAGTTTTGGTGTTGCTGGGGGCGGCGCCGATGAGAGAAAGAGTACCGCGCCAGTCCAAGGTAACACAGGAGGAAGTCTCGAGCGGTAACGCTGCTTTTGTTGTGACGGCGGCTTTCGGCGGCGAGCAAAAACACCGGCCTTGAGTTAGAAAGGAAGACGTTTCGAGCGGGAGCGTTGTTGTTTTTGGGGGGCCCGTTTTGGCGACCCCCCAAACCGTTCGAGCGTGAGCCTCATTTTCAATGGAAGTGTAGCCGGCGCCGAGGCGAGATCGCCAAAGCGCCTGGAGGGGTCCAACAATAATAATTGTTTAGTACTGAACATTCAACGCAACAAGCAGAATTCCCACCACGAATTCCTTATTCAGCCACACACCCAGGGACAATGAATGACCGTTCGGAACCCCCACTCCAGAGAGATATCCAAGCAATGTCTACCCGACGCGCTGGCGAAGTGTCGAACGAGTCTCGCCTCCCGGGGCCAGACAAGTGCAAACCCTTTGGTTTCGGTCCTTTCTTGATGCTCGAAATTCGCTCTGGTGGCCAAGGCTAGACTAGGCTGGAGCACCACAGCCCTTCACACGGACGAAAGGAGCACCCTTCCACTCCAACGCAAGGCCGGTGGTGACCTGCGCAGCTGGGCGGCGCTGCGCTGGGCAGGGCTCCAGGGGGGGCCGGCCAGCGAGCTTGGCTGGGGTGCGAAACGCGCCTCGGGGGGGGCGGCCGAGGCACGCGGGAACTCTCGCGTGGAGCCCAGACTTGCCGGACCCCCGCGGGGCACTGCGCATTGCGGATGTATTTGGCGCATCGTTGATTGTCCATAGGAGTTCGCGCCATCACAGGCGACCGACGATTGTCTCCCCCTGGCCCCTGTCCAACAACACCACGTGCGCGCACTCGCCGATCTCGAACCATAACTCTGCAAGAAACATATGCGAAACTAAACCTTACAGACCAAAGGCTCGCGCACAATCAAAATCATACCATCCGCAGGGGCGATGCACAAAAAAAAAAAAAAAAAAAAACGTCGGACAACTCGGATGCTTTTCCTCAAAGGCTGCGAAGGTGATCTGCCCGCGCGCACTTGATTATATATATATATGTAATGTTATATATATAAACGACCTTGGAGGAGGAGTTTTTTCTTCCCGCGCGGGCGAGTATCAATATTCCATACAGGTCCGTAATCCGCGATCAGCGACAGCAGCGCGGCGGCTGGCCATGCCTGCCAACTTCAATATCCGTGCAGGAGGGGGGAGCAGCGGCAGCAGAGGAGCAGCGAAGGGGAGAGAAAGGACAGGGCACTGGATGCCCGTGCGCAACGAGTGGCCGATCTTCGCCCACCCGTGAGAGGTACCGAGGTACCTCGCGCGCGGGGCGGGGCGGGGCAGCACCGCCCGCTACCGAACCTCCCGAACGACAGTCCTCGGCTGCGGGGGGGCGCACTCGGTGACGGGGGAGGACGGAGTCCATGCCCCACAAGCCACGGGCGCTTGCAACCCAGGCCGCCGTCACCACGACCCACAACCCAGGCACGAAACGCGCCTAGACAAAATCGAGAGGCAGGCGCCCTACCTCCCAGAGAGGCGCAACGGGCACAGTTGAACAGGCCGTCGACGGGGCGGGCGGCGGGGGCGGCAGGGAGCGGCGGGGCGGGCGCGCGCGCGCCCCCGCGCGCGCCCCCCCAGCCAGGCGGGGGCCCAACCCCAGCAGCACCAGCGCACGCACGGAGGAGCAAGCAGCAGGAGGACCGAGGGGGCGGGCCGGGAGAAAGGCAGGGGAAGGAGGGGAAGGCAGGGGCGGGAAAAACCGAGGACCCAATTACGCTACCGAGGAACCCCACATACTGATTTTCAATCTTATGTGTTCGCTTGTCACTACCATCTATGCGCAATGCTGCGTTCTAAACCCTCGTCGCGAATCGTCGTCGCACTTGTCGTACTCGTTGTCGCACTCGTCGTACTCGTCGTCGTACTCGTTGCCGCTCTATCGTCTTGCTCGTCATCGTACTCGTCGTCGTACCTCGCCGTCGTACTCGTTTTCGCATTCGTCGTCGCGCTCGTCGCACTCGTCGTCGCACTCGTCGTCGTCGCACTCGACGTCGTCGTGCTCGTTGTGTTGGCAGTGCTCGTTGTGTTCGTCGCCGCACTCGTGGTCGTCGTCGTCGTCCTCCTCCTCCTCCTCCTCCTCGTCCTCCTCCTCCTCGTCCCACCCCATCCTGTCGACTCCTCCGCACTCCTCTCAATTCCTCCGCACTTCCCTCAACCCCTCCGCGCTCCTCTCAACTCGTCCTCTCAAATCCTTCTGCACTCCTCCTTCTGCACTCCTCCGCACCCCTCTCAACTCCTCCGCGCTCCTCTGAACACCTCCGCACTCCTCTCAAATCCTCCTCCTCACAACTCCTCCGCACTCCTCTCAACTCCTCCTCCTCGCAACTCCTGCGCGGCCGCGCACGGCACGGCACGGCACGGCGCCGACGAAAGGCATGGCACGGCAGTGATTCCCGACGGCCCCGGGGCTTTGAGCGTGCCTCCAGACACCGAAAGAAACGAAAAACCTCCTTCGAACCTCGAAGTGCGTCGCCGTCGTCGTCGTCGTCGCCGCCAGACATGGTCAAACCTCCGGCGGCGCAGGGCCCCCTCGGGCCCCGGATGGGGCGGGCGCGGCAGGGGGCGGGAGCGGGGGCCGGGAGGACCGGCCAGAGCTCCTGCGGACCGACGACAACGACCTTTCCCGCCCTGCCTTCCGCCACCATTTCTTCTCCTCTATTATTCTTCTCCATTTTCTTCTATACTGCTCCTGGGAGGGCCCATAGGGAAGGGAAGGAGGGGAGGGAGGGACTCCTGCTGCTGCCCCGGCTCCTGCCCCCTTTCCTGCGATGGCAGCTCTCTGGTCTCGCGCCCCCCTATGGTGTCGAGAAAGTGCCACGCCTGCTATGCCTGGACGACCGGCGCGTATAGAGACCGCAGCGAGAGACCACCCCCTGCGCACCCCCTATGGTGTCGAGAAAGTGCCACGCCTGCTTGCCGGACGACCGTATAGAGACCGCAGCGAGAGACCACCCCCTGCGCACCCCCTATGGTGTCGAGAAAGTGCCACGCCTGCTATGCCTGGACGACCGGCGCGTATAGAGACCGCAGCGAGAGACCACCCCCTGCGCACCCCCTATGGTGTCGAGAAAGTGCCACGCCTGCTATGCCTGGACGACCGGCGCGTATAGAGACCGCAGCGAGAGACCACCCCCTGCGCACCCCCTATGGTGTCGAGAAAGTGCCACGCCTGCTATGCCTGGACGACCGGCGCGTATAGAGACCGCAGCTGCCCCCTATGGTGTCGTGCCACGCTGCGCCTGTAGCAGCGAGACCAGCGAGAAGTGCGCCTGCTATATATAGAGACCGCAGCGAGAGACCACCCCCTGCGCACCCCCTATGGTGTCGAGAAAGTGCCACGCCTGCTATGCCTGGACGACTGGCGCGTATAGAGACCGCAGCGAGAGACCACCCCCTGCGCACCCCTTATGGTGTCGAGAAAGTGCCACGCCTGCTATGCCTGGACGACCGGCGCGTATAGAGACCGCAGCGAGAGACCACCCCCTGCGCACCCCCTATGGTGTCGAGAAAGTGCCACGCCTGCTATGCCTGGACGACCGGCGCGTATAGAGACCGCAGCGAGAAACCACCCCCTGCGCACCCCCTATGGTGTCGAGAAAGTGCCACGCCTGCTATGCCAGGACGACTGGGGCCACGCCTGCTATAGCAGGACGACTGGGGCGTATAGAGACCGCAGCGAGAACCACCCCCTGCGCACCCCCTATGGTGTCGAGAAAGTGCCACGCCTGCTATGCCAGGACTGGTGTTTGTGTGTGCGAGTGTGTACATGCGTGCGGCTGTATGTAGACGCGTGTCGCCGAGACCTGCTGTGCTGTGCTCTGCTGAGCTGTGCTGTGCTGTCCTATGCTGCGCTGCGGTCTGCCGCGCTGTGCTGCGCTGTGCTGAGGAGGAGGAGGAGGAGGAGGAGGAGGAGGAGGAGGAGGAGGAGGAGGAGGAGGAGGAGGAGGAGGAGGAGGAGGAGGAGGAGGAGGAGGAGGAGGGGGGGAGGGCGGGTGTGGGGGAGACGCGGGCGCGGCGCGGCAGGGAAGAAAACCAGAACCCCACGAAGCATGTGGGGAACAACGCCCACCCCGCAGGGAAGGGGCAGCGGCAGAGGCAGGGAGACGGAAGACAGCAAGCGACAGGAGGGGCAAGGGAACACAGAGACACGCACTAGAGCACACGCGCGAGAGATGAGAGGGGGCGGTCACACTCAGACGACATCACTACACGAGGCAGCCCACCCAATACACTGTGCTCAGAACTGCCGCGCATCAATCAAATCACGCATGGCGTCGAGGATATGCTCGGTGCCCCTCTTACCCTCCGCGCATGTACTGGACGCCGGTGCACAACGGGAGGCCGATCTTCGTTCATCCGTGAGATACCGAGGTACACTCCGACGACATCACTTCACGTGGCAGCCCGCACAATACGCCGTGCCCTGAACTGTCGTGCAACACCAGTATACCGACGAGCCAGAAGGACGCAATCGGGCCACGAAGACCTGGGACGAGGGGACCTGTGTCAAGCGCCGATGATGCGCGCGTGTCTTAAGAAATGCATCGATGAAGACAGCGCAGGCAACGTCGCGGTCGAGCCCCCAGGAAGGTCCCATCAGACATAGACAGGTAAGCCAGGTATCTCGGTGCTGCCACATCTCCCTCCACGGCGTGGGTAAAGCTTCCAACCCAGGGAGACGGTGCAGTGCCAGGTCACGGAATCGATCACAGATTTTGTAGTGGTGAAGGTCATCGGGGGCCACACACCCAAAGCAGCACCCACGGACATTCGCATGAAAACGTGCCGAAGTACAAACGCCCCTGGACAGTACACGGAGAACGTTGGTAGCCAAATGGGTGCACGTGGCAGGCTCCACTGCGCGCAATCTGGCCCGCAGACGGAACAGATCCTCGAGAGATGCTGCAACTAACCACCTCGATACCCGTACACTCAGACACAACAGTGGAGTGGCAGCCATACGAACCGACCGTGAGTGCCGATGGACCTTGGCCTGGATAAGACGGGCAGTTCGATCAATGGGAGAGTTCACGAGGCCCGCAGCATCCTCATTCGTCGTGCGTGTCATCAAATGGCACCACCACCCAGAAAACATACGGGCAGGAATCCATTCATCATCAGTCAAGCCACTAGATAAGCCATCTAACTCATAAAGTGCATCACCTAATGCCTTGCACCGCATTACCACCCGAAGTTTCGTAGCTTTATCATACAGTCCCAGGTCCATGAATTCAAATGAGATCCCAAGGTCACGTAACTGGGTGAGCATAGTGTAGTTCAATGCGCGCCGAGGCCCCGCTGTTAGTATCTGCGATGCTTCCCTATACTGACGCCGAACCCCTGGGGTGACCCTCGCCAGCTGGATCCGACACTGCAAGGCGGAGAGGCAACTAGAGTGGAACAGGCGGATGGTGGTCGCCAAGCCCAGCGAGAGAGAGCGAAGAATACGAACTCGCTGCCAGCACTTATTCATCGTTTCCACCCAGGCCACCTCATGGGCCGATGGGCCCACCCAGAATCCGAGGTACAAAACTCTGGTGGCGAAGCGGACTGAGGCGAAACGGCTGACGTTCCGAGTCACGTGGGCAGCGAGGGCATCTCCATTCAGCGTCCCGCAGACCAGGACGCAGCATTTCCCCACATTCAACGAGAGACCAATCGCGGAAGAGAGCAATTCGAGAAGCAGCAAGGTGGGCATGAGATCGATGAGAATGTCACATAGACCAATGCAGCAGTCATCAGCGCACGCCAATTGGACACCTACACGTTCGACACGGCGGGCACGGATCCAGCGCAGCAAGGGGTCCAGGGCCAGAGCAAAGAGGGTCATGGACGCAGGGCCCCCCTGCCGTACACCTCGTTCCACAGGGGACACCGTTTCGGCAGCGCCCTCAAAGCACACCAGGGCCGCATTGTTGGCGTACAAGGCTTTGAAGAAACCCACGGTCTCACTGGGAAGCCCCATGGCCACCAAAACGGCAGAAATCCACTCGGCCAGGATCGAAGGGAACGCCGCCTTGAAATCGGCGAACAAGACCCCCGCCTTATCTCTCCCACACATGTGTTGGATCAGGCCTCATTTTTCTACTTCGACGACATTGTCTCATATGTTACGCCCTCGAACCCCACCACGCTGGGAGACATCCACCGTCTCAGGAGCGACGTCATCGAGTCCCAGACAGAAGGCATCGGAGGGCATCTTCGCATCCGCATTCGCCAGGGAGAGCGGGCGGGTGAAGGCGGGCGCACGAGAGACAAAGTCGCTGCGATCCCTTGGGTCGCTGCCCTCCGGGAGGAATACCATGCGACGAACCCGACATTCAGAGGGGGGGGCACCTCCTGCACTGTTGAAAACCTCCGCGTAAACCTCGAATAAAGCATCGGTCGCCTCAGGGACCTTCCAGCGCCCATACGGGACCCCGTCAGGGCCAGGAGCAGAATGAAACTTATGGCCGACACGGCCCCGAAATTCATCCGCGTCAGGTTTCCACCGTGGGGCAGTAGTACAGTCGCCAATAGTCTGAACATGGGTCAACATTTCTCCCCCATGAGTCGGGTCGTGATCAGCCTGTGCAAAGACCCCACTCCAATGGGCAACCAGTGCCGCAGGAGCCGCTTCTGGGGAGGCACACGGGGTCCTGCTCTCGTCCAGAACGCCTCGCAGTCCAGTCCTCCTCCTCATGAGATCCCACCCACGCCTAAGAGCCACCAGCCTCCGCCTCTTCTTGGCCCTGGCCTCCTCCACTTGGCTGCTATGGCCCAACTCCTCCAATTCCGCATCAAACCAACGCCCCTTCAAGGTTAGTACCAATCTGTGGAGGCCATCAGGACCCGTGCACACGCCGCCGTCGACGTCGAAGAAAAGCAGGAGAGAAGCGTAGCAGCGGATGGCACGAAGACAGAGATACCACTGACGACCCCTCCATCCACGGTATGCCATGAACGCAAAGTGGAGCCGTTCCGCATCGTTGCCCGCTGGTCGACATTTAAGGGCCCTCTTAAATTCCACAGCTGCCGCACCAAAAACTTCTATCACCCTCGCGAGTTTCTGTGCAGGGTCCGAAGGGAGCGTCAGCTCCCGAAGCTGTTCGGAAACCATTCTGTGGTAGTCGGCATGCTGGCTGATCCTTTTCGGAACCGAGAAACGACCCTTCGGGGTCGGGAGGGAAACAGTGGCAGTCACGGGAATGTGATCGGAGGAGGCCCCTGGATGCATGAGGGCGCCGGCAGCGTTGACAACAACGGTCATATCATTAAGAATACCTGCAGGAAAGGTCGTGCAAATCCGATCTAATCTGGCCAGCCCCCTCAGTTCCCGATTCGCAATATCCCTTCTGGTTGGGTCGGGTTGGTACAATTCACACCAGCGGCTACAATGCTCCTGAAAAGCATCACATTGCAAACGGTCCCCAGGCCCAACCTCCCCTGAGACAAGAGACCTACCATCCTCCATCGTACAGAAGTTCCAGTCTCCCAGAATGAACGCCATGGTATGCGCAGCCGCAGGAAGGGCGGCATTGATGAGGCGTAAGTACTGATGATAGATACGAACGTCATCGCACGTGTTAGGCACATGTACATTGACCACTACCAAGTCGCCTCGAGGTCCCCGACACTGGACGAGTAACGCTCGCCCAGGAACGACCGTAATCGAAGCGATCGGGTCGAAGCAGTCACAGAGTTCCGAAGACAGGAAGGTCACCGCTCCCCCCCCCCCCCCCCCCCCCGCGTTCCGATCCTCGAGAAAGCTCCCAAAAATTTGCCCAGTCCGCATTTCGTCCCGAAGGATAACCAAGTCTGCTTCAGATCCGTGCGTCTCCTGCAAACACATGACCTGATACTGTGAGAGCAGCTGCTTAGCCCGAAGGAAGCGCGAACGTGACCGAGATGAACGAGACGAAAGAGAAGCGAAGAGAGCGCGCGTGTTCCAACTGCAGGGAGACAGAGGGCGGGCAGGGCGGTAGACACCACCAGCTTCCCCAGCAGGCGGCGAGAAGGGTAAAGCACTGTCACTTGTATGGTGCGCATCAAACTGGGCGGAGAGGGCGGACGAGCACTCAGTAGCAGAACCCACTGGACTTCCCCCCGCCGCACACTCACCTGTCGAACTGTTCTGATGCTCACCGAACGGGGCGGATCTCTGCGAACCTGGCGTGCAGACACTGCGCATGCTGCTGCCCTCCCACTTCCGCCAACCCATCGATCTCGACGCCGCGCTGCACGGTGCCCGCGGTGGGGCCATCATCAACAATAAAAGTCTTATTTAACCACTGGCACAGGGACTCCGTTGTCCTTCATCACATACACTGCACCTCCTAGTCCCGTGGACCCCACTTTGTCCGCCCCGAAGATTCTGGAGACATGCTGTCGCATATTCCCGAGATAGTAGAAGAGCTTCCTGGAAGAGGGGGGGAGATCACGTCGGGCCCGTAGCTGTAAGTCGGGACCGCCCTCAGGGTTCGGGAAAGGGAACGCGCCCACGGACGACGCCATTCCATGGAACGTGGAGGCCTCTAGGTTGGAATCAAAGTACAGGAACACCTTCTTACTGCAATCGAAGGCCTTGACATGGATCGAACCCTGAGACGAGGACGGAGCACAGCGGGCGAGGATGCTCTGGACGGCTTCACATAGCGTTTTCTCCATCAGCGGCCGTGGGAATCCAAGAAGCACAAGACGCGAGGGGTTACCCGCTAGCCCAGACTCAACCTTCCGACGGACTTGCCTTTCTTCTTCCCCTCGAGGTGTCGGGGTCCCAAGCTCGACGGCTTTCTGAATGTCCTGGATCTCGTCACGCATCGTCTGGATCATTCCTTTGAGCTCATCCCGAAGGGCAGATTCTGCTGTCTCACGGTCCTGAATGCACTGCAGGAGGGCCTTCTCGTGGATCGCACGCATCTGCTCGAAATTCGATGCTGTCTGTTTTGCCAGTTCCGTGCGTGCCTGCTGTAGTGTCTGGAAGTTCTTCTCGGCTGCGATCATCTGACCCTGGATTCCCGAGATCTGTTGCTTTATCTCCTGCGCGCCGAGATTCAAATGACTGGACAGGCTGGCGACCGACGACGACAGAGGAGCGATCATGTCACGCATGGCAGCGAGGATCTTCTCTGTGTCCCTCATTCCCTCCACGGATGTACCTCCAGGCGCCGCAGGGGGGGTACTCGTCCCTCCAGGGGAGGCTGGCGGAGTTGAGGAGAGCGAAACTGGCCAGCTATTTTCAGACGGCATGGCGCACGGAAAGAGGGAAGGCGCGGCCGCAGCGGCCGAGGGAGAGCGGCCCCGCGGGGCCAGGGGAGCGCGTCCGCTCCCGGCCTTGGTGCCTGGCCACCAGGCGCCTCGAGCGAGGTTGGGAAGTTCAGGAGAAAGCCCCTTGAGCCAAAATGGCTACGGAACACGACCTTAGAGGAGGAGGAGGAGGAGGAGGAGGAGGAGGAGGAGGAGGAGGAGGAGGAGGAGGAGGAGGAGGAGGAGGAGGAGGAGGAGGGGGAGGAGGAGGAGGAAAAGGACGAGGAGGAGGGGAGGAGGGGAGAAGTAGGAGGGAGAAGAGGATGAGGAAAAGGAGCAAGAGGAGCAGGAGGAGGAGGCAGGAGAGGGAGGAGGAAGGAAGGAGGGAGGGAGGTTGGAGAGCACAGCGGCGCTCTATTCAAAACGAGAACCCAACGCAGGAGGGTTGGGAATAAAGAGCGAAAAGGACCTTAGAAGGGTCGTCAACACCCGCCGAGGGACCTTACACCCGAGGCCTTCGGAAGATCTCCCCATGGGGCCACGAACCGTGTGACGGCGCCACCACGCGAACCCTGCCAGGGGGGCATTCGGTGGAACTCCCCCTGGGACCACGAACCTGGGACCACGATGGCGCGGCACCGCCATGCGCACCCCTTCGATTGGGGCCTTCGGTGAAGCTCCCCATGGGGACACGAAACGTATGAGGGGCGTGCCGACTTTAGGCAGGGAGACACATGTGGACCCTGTCACTTGTGCCTTCGGTTGAACTCCCTACGGGGCCACGAACCGAGCGAGGGGTGCGCCACATTAGGGCGGCGCCGCTTCTCGAGCCTGCCACAGGGGCCGTTGGTGGAACTACCCCTGGGGTCACGAAGCGTGTGATGTGTGCGCCGAAATGGGTGGCGCCGCCATGCGAACCTTACAACTGAGGCCTTCGGTGAATCTCCCTATGAGGTCACGAACTGTGTGAAAACTCTTCGGAGACAACCGCCCGCATGTTTCGGGAACCCCCCCCCTGATAACCGATGACATGAGTCAGGCCACGAACTCGTTGTGTTTCGAGGCCTCCAATTTGGGTTCCGAGTAGATGGGGTTGGAGGATCACGACGCATCGGCGATACATCGGCGACGTCGGCGGAGCTTCGACGACGCCAGCGCAGAGAGAATCGTGCTCCACATCGACTCGCATCGGCGATGCATCTGGGATGCAGCGCGATCTTCCGACCCCATCTGTTTTGACCCTATCCGAGAGGCCTAGACGCCTAGACCAGAGCCGCAGAGGGTTTCTCAAAGGCCTGCCTCCTTTCACTTCCTCGTCGGCTACACGTACAGTAGGAGCCCGACCACAAGAAACCTTCCACAAGAAACCCAACCCTGAGACCCCAGAACGTCCATTCATTCTTGGTGTGGGAACGTCACGCTTTCCACAGCAGATACATCGAAACCCAAGAAACCCAGGGCACCCTTGAGGCAAGCAGGATGTTTGTTGGCATGGGTTCCCATTGTAAGAGAAATCAAAATCAAGACTTACCTTTGGTGCGCGAAAGTCTAGGATTAGTTTGGGCATGTCCCCTACAAACGGATTGTGGGCGAAAATTGAACAGTACTCGAAACATGTTTTAAAACATATCGAGAATAGGTAATGAGTCGTTCCAATATTATTTGTTTGACCGGTTTTGAACCTCCTGTAGAGGGACACGCCCGACTTCACCTTTGGTGCGCGAAATTCTAGGTGCCCAATGACTCAAACCTCCAGCCTCGGCCCGCCGCGACGACAACAACGACGACCACAACCACCACCACGACGGACGCGACGGCGACGGCGACGGCGACGACAACGACGACGAGCCTGACACTTTGGAGGCCCGAAACAGAGCGGTGACAGACCGTGCGGCTGACCTCGGCACCCCGAGAGACCTCACCGCACGGTCCGCAAACGCAAGACTTTGGGGCCTCGGATGCCCCAGTCGCCCGAAACCTCCTGGGAAAACGGCCCGACCTCCCAAGCCGCGCGGCGACCCCGAATCTGGGGAAACCAAAAGCTACTCCCCGGACCTCTCCCCGGGTGCGTTCTGACCAAGATTTCGAGGCGAATCCAGCGGTGGCTACGAGGGCCTCCGAGGAGGCCCACAAGCTGGGACCCGAGGAAAAAGCAGAGGTGTGGGTTCCGCTTCCTCCTCTGAGCACCACCCCCGACTCGAAATTCCACAGCTGCCGCACCAAAAACTTCTTTCACCCTCGCGAGTTTCTGTGCAGGGTCCGAAGGGAGCGTCAGCTCCCGAAGCTGTTCGGAAACCATTCTGTGGTAGTCGGCATGCTGGCTGATCCTTTTCGGAACCGAGAAACGACCCTTCGGGGTCGGGAGGGAAACAGTGGCAGTCACGGGAATGTGATCGGAGGAGGCCCCTGGATGCATGAGGGCGCCGGCAGCGTTGACAACAACGGTCATATCATTAAGAATACCTGCAGGAAAGGTCGTGTAAATCCGATCTAATCTGGCCAGCCCCCTCAGTTCCCGATTCGCAATATCCCTTCTGGTTGGGTCGGGTTGGTACAATTCACACCAGTGGCTACAATGCTCCTGAAAAGCATCACATTGCAAACGGTCCCCAGGCCCAACCTCCCCTGAGACAAGAGACCTACCATCCTCCATCGTACAGAAGTTCCAGTCTCCCAGAATGAAAACCATGGTATGCGCAGCCGCAGGAAGGGCGGCATTGATGAGGCGTAAGTACTGATGATAGATACGAACGTCATCGCACGTGTAAGGCATATGTACATTGACCACTACCAAGTCGCCTCGAGGTCCCCGACACTGGACGAGTAAAGCTCGCCCAGGAACGACCGTAATCGAAGCGATCGGGTCGAAGCATTTCGGGAAAACGTTTCGGAGACAACCGCCCGCATGTTTCGGGACCCCCCCCCCTGATAACCGATGACCTGAGTCAGGCCACGAACTCGTTGTGTTTCGAGGCCTCCAATTTGGGTTCCGAGTAGATGGGGTTGGAGGATCACGACGCATCGGCGATACATCGGCGACGTCGGCGGAGCTTCGACGACGCCAGCGCAGAGAGAATCGTGCTCCACATCGACTCGCATCGGCGATGCATCTGGGATGCAGCGCGATCTTCCGACCCCATCTGTTTTGACCCTATCCGAGAGGCCTAGACGCCTAGACCAGAGCCGCAGAGGGTTTCTCAAAGGCCTGCCTCCTTTCACTTCCTCGTCGGCTACACGTACAGTAGGAGCCCGACCACAAGAAACCTTCCACAAGAAACCCAACCCTGAGACCCCAGAACGTCCATTCATTCTTGGTGTGGGAACGTCACGCTTTCCACAGCAGATACATCGAAACCCAAGAAACCCAGGGCACCCTTGAGGCAAGCAGGATGTTTGTTGGCATGGGTTCCCATTGTAAGAGAAATCAAAATCAAGACTTACCTTTGGTGCGCGAAAGTCTAGGATTAGTTTGGGCATGTCCCCTACAAACGGATTTTGGGCGAAAGTTGAAAAGTACTCGAAACATGTTTTAAAACATATCGAGAATAGGTAATGAGTCGTTCCAATATTATTTGTTTGACCGATTTTGAACCTCCTGTAGAGGGACACGCCCGACTTCACCTTTGGTGCGCGAAATTCTAGGTGCCCAATGACTCAAACCTCCAGCCTCGGCTCGCCGCGACGACAACAACGACGACCACAACCACCACCACGACGGACGCGACGGCGACGGCGACGGCGACGACAACGACGACGAGCCTGACACGTTGGAGGCCCGAAACAGAGCGGTGACAGACCGTGCGGCTGACCTCGGCACCCCGAGAGACCTCACCGCACGGTCCGCAAACGCAAGACTTTGGGGCCTCGGATGCCCCAGTCGCCCGAAACCTCCTGGGAAAACGGCCCGACCTCCCAAGCCGCGCGGCGACCCCGAATCTGGGGAAACCAAAAGCTACTCCCCGGACCTCTCCCCGGGTGCGTTCTGACCAAGATTTCGAGGCGAATCCAGCGGTGGCTACGAGGGCCTCCGAGGAGGCCCACAAGCTGGGACCCGAGGAAAAAGCAGAGGTGTGGGTTCCGCTTCCTCCTCTGAGCACCCCCCCCGACTCGCCCCGCGGTGTGGTCACCATCCCGTCTGGGGGGGCCCCCGAGCGGCTCCCGCCGAGCGCGGACGGGAGGCGGCCGGCCGGAGGGGGGGGGGGGCACGGGAGAGGCCATCGCGCGCGGCCTGACCAGCACGTTGTGCGAGTTGACGTCGCGGTGCCAGGCGAGGGGGGCGAGCAGCTGTGCACGGGGCGGCCCGGCCAGGCCCCAGCCAGCCCTCCCTCTCGCTCTGCGGCAGGGGGGCGGCGCGCGCCCCCCCCTCCACCGACCGAAACGACCCGGCAGAGACGATCCTTCTCCTCCTCCCCCTCCTCCTCCAACCCTCCTCCAACCTCCTCCTCCTCATCCTCCGCGTCCTCCTCCTCCTCCTCCAACCATGATCCTACTCCACCTCCTTCTCCTCTTTCCCCCTCCTCAACCATTATCCAACCAGTTTGCTCCTCCGCCTTCTCCTCCTCCTTCTCCTCCTCCTCCATCGCCTCCTCCAACCATGATCCTACTCCATCTCCTTCTCCTCCCCCTCCCTCAACCATTATCCAACCATGTTGCTCCTCCTCCTCCTCCTCCTCCTCCTCCTCCTCTTCTTCTGTACAGGCCAGCTCCAACCAACCCTCTCTCTCTCTCGACCTCGCCGCGACACATGCTGTGCTGCCGACAAGGCCCACACGGCCTCGCCTGTCGCGGCACCGCGCCCCGCAGCGCCCTGACCTCGTTCATCGTCACTGTGATGCTGATAAGCTCTCGCTCTCGTTTTCTCTCTCTCTCTCTCTCTCACTGCCTATTTCCGTTTGTCTACTTTTATATGTTGTGTTCTCTCTCTCTCTCTCTCTTTCTCTCGCACTTCCTGTGCCTGTCTGACTCGATCTCTTTCTCGTTCTCTCTCCCTCTCCTTCTCTCCCTCTCTCTCTCTCTCTCGCTCTCTCCCTCTTCGTGGAAGAAGGGGGGGGAGGAGCAGGAGGAGGAGGAGCAGGAGGAGCATCCCGGCTCTAGGCGTCTGGGGCGTCGTTCGCCCCTCGCCAGAGCTTCCGGGAGGCCTCTCGCCTGCACACGCCAAGGCCTCCCCCCCAGAGAAGCCCCAGGCCAGCGCGCACCCCTTGAGGGGCCCGTGTGGGACGCACAAGGTCCTCGTGCCTCCTGTGACGAGGAAACACCTCCTCCTCCTCCTCCTCCTCCTCCTCCTCCTCCTCCTCCTCCTCCTCCTCCATTGCGTCCAAGGAGGACACATGATACTGGTATGTCCTTGTGGCAAGGACACCCTGACTATGCGTCCTCCATGGGTGCGCAAGTCCTGCCAGAAGATCTATCGGCGGCGAGCGAGGGGGGGGGGGCTTCGAGGTTCGAACTTCGAGCTCCGAGGTTTTCTGGCGTCTTCGTCGGTCCTCGGCTGTCTTCCAGCCTCCGGATGCGTGCCAGCAGCTGCACCTCGCCGAGAGCGCTCCGGGGGTGCCTGGATCGTCCCGGAGGAGGAGGAGGAGGAGGAGGAGGAGGAGGAGGAACAAACAAATTCGGGGGCGGACGTGAGTTGGAGAAGGCGCTCTCAGCAGGAGGCGGGGCCTCTCAGAGGGCCTCGGACCTTCCGGGAGGTCTTCTCTGTCTTCGGGGAAGGCTTAGGGCACTGCCCGGAGGGCCGAGGAGCTTCCGAGCCTTCTGCCAAGGCCCACCCCTTCTCACTCCCCCCCCCCAGGCTTGCCGCCGAATATAGCAGAAGCATCTTTCGGCGGTGGGCAAACCTCCCTTGAGTAAACCTCCCCTTAGTGAAAACGGCCTAGGACCGAAACCGACGGACCTGGACCCGCAAAAATGACGGCCGCGACGCCCTCTCGCGAACCGAAAACGGCCACTTCCTTAATCGACGTGTCAGGGTAGGAGATCACTTCCCGAGCTGTATATGGCCAGCAAGCGTCCGCCGCCGCGCGCGTGCTGCAAGCTTCCTCGGCGGGCGCGTCGCCGCTGGGAGGGCGACGCACACGGATCGGTTACGCGCAAGGAGTGCGCGGCTTTTCGGGGGGCCGCGCGGGGACCACACAGGCGCGCAAGGCGCTACCGGCGCATCGCGTTCGGCGATCGCCGGACCCCAGAGAGCCCGCACTCGAGGTCACTCCGTCGAAGGGTCACTCTTACGTCTGGTCGAGCACATCGAGGAAATGGACAGAGCCCCCTTTTCGTAAAACAGGTGTTGCAGTGAAAACAACATCAGGCCCAACCTGGCCGTCGCAAGCCTGGAAAAGAACGGCCGTGGCGCCCTCTCAAGAACGGACAACGGACAATTCACTAATCGACGTGTCAGGGTGGGGTTTCTGCCCACCCCCTAATATAGTATTGGTATGTTAGTTTCACTGCACCGACCTCGCATGCCTGCTGCAGCGGATTGTTGCGAGGATTTCTGTTTATGCAGAACCCCGAAAAAGGCGAGCGAAAAACAGAGTGAGGTTCACGTGGATGTTTTGCAGTCTCCATTTCCGGCCCAAGAAACAATCCACTTCAAATCCCACCAGCCCTCTGGGCGTCGGTGGTTTAGAGCGTTTCCTCTTCCACCCCTCCTTCTTCCCCTTCGGGGAGGGGTTTACCCCTCCCCCTACCCCCTCCCCACTGACCTGGACAGGGGGGGCCGCGGGTAGTTAGAGCGTCCAAGATCGACTCCTGGGAAGGCTACAATTCGACACCCCTCACGAGGATCGTGGCTCCTGGGGGGGGGGGCTGTAATCAGGGAACCCCCCTTCGTTGATCGATCTCCTCCAAGATTGTTCCAAAAGACGTCTTGGACCCCCTCTTGGGCTCTGCGCGCGGGCGGGCGGAGCGCCGCCCGCCCGCCCGCATGGCCCAAGAGCCCACCAAAACGTTCAAAGATACGTCCAATACGCCACCAGGGAGGAGGAAGAGGCGGAGGAGGAGGAGGAGGGATGAGGAGGAGGAGGAGGAGGAGGAGGAGGAGGAGGAGGAGGAGGAGGAGGAGAGGGAGGAGGAGGAGAGGAGGAAGAGGCGGAGAAGGCGGAGGAGAAGGAGGAAGAGGGGAGGAGAACAGCTGCCGATCATCGGCGCTCTTCGTTCGAGTGCCTGGTGTAGGATGGGCTGGTGGGGATACTGTTTCTTTTACAGCCGCAGGCGGAAGCGCCAGCGGCGCAAGGTCGCGAACGGGCCGCGGACGCGACTAAATTACCTAACGCGCGCAGGGCCGCGGATCAGGCCTGGTGGGGATACGCGAAGCGTCAAGAATTCACTTCGAAATCCGGAGCGAAATTCGGCCATCCGGGCCCATCTCATTGCTTTCCGAGCGAAATCCGCTCTGCGATGTTGGCGCCGTGGCGTGTTGGCTCGATGCCTCACCACCACCTCTGGCGCCGCGGGGAGCCGGGCCGGGCGGGGCGAGCACATGCCCGGCGGGCGGCCCATGCAGACTAAGAAGGCGCCAGGACGAGGAGGAGGGGGAGGAGGAGGGGGGGAGGAGGGGGAGGAGGAGGAGAGGAGGAGGAGGAGGAGGAGGAGGAGGAGGAGGAGGAGGAGGAGGAGGAGGAGGAGGAGGAGAAGGAGGAGGAGGAGGAGGAGGAGGAGGAGGGAGAGGAGGAGGAGGGGGAGGAGGAGGGGGGGGGGATCGGGGGCGCCCACGACGAGGCGCCCAAAGGCGGGCCACCGACCGGGCCGCCGGCGAGAGACCCGTCGCCAGACCTACACGCGGGCAACCGACCGGGCACCAGGCGGAACCAGAGGCCTCCTGGATGGGGTCGGAGGGTCGCGCCGCATCGCCGACACATCGGCGATTCATTCATCGGAGATCGCCCGCCGATGCATCGCCGATGCATCGGCGACGTCGGCGGTGTATCGGCGACGCCAGCGCGGAGAGCATCGGGCTCTACATCGAGCCGCATCGCCGATGCATCGGCGATGCGGCGCGATCCCCCGACCCCATCTACGCCGACCCCATCTGGGAGGCCTAAACACCACGCGCAACCCGACGCAAAAGGTCGAAGGTGAAGAAACGGAAGAACCAGACACTCGGGCGGGTGGTCATGTGGGGGTTGACCTCCATGAGGGGCTGAGAAAAGGGCCCGCCAAGGGGCCCTTTATGATCTCTTTTGGGGCCCTGCTCGCTTCAAAACCCAAGCGAAACCCAGCGCACGGATTCGAGGATGAAGAAACGGCAGGAGCAGAAACTCGGGCGGGTGGTCATGGGGGGTGACCTAATACATGAGGAATGAAAACACGGCAAACAAGGGGCCCTGCTGGGCCTCTTTTGGGGCCCAGCTGGTTCCAAAAAGAAGCCCCAAAGAGCAACCGACCGGGCACTGAGCACTGAAGGGTATAAGCAAGAACCCCGTCGGTGCAATCACTCTCTGGTGATACGGATGAAGCGGATTGACGGACGAGACTGAACAGCGGTAGCTGGCTCCCGCCAAGTGAAAGGGTCGGAAGGGGGAAGGGGGGGAGGGAAGGGGGGCTGGCTCTGGACATCTGCATAATTGTGTTCGCGGCACAAATCATGTGGGGGAGACTCCGCCTGCTCGAAACAGGCGCCACAAACAGCCAAGGTCTACTCCATGGGGGGGGGCGAGGGCCCGCGCCGATCGGCAAAACAATGAATAAGAGAACGATCCCCGACTCATGCTGCTCGCTTTTGTTTGGAAGCGGGGGTCGGCCAGCTTGCCTTGAGCTTGTCTGCAGCTGGCGCGCGCTTGGAATCTGCAGGAGGCACGTGTGCACCACGACCAGGCCCGGCCATGGCCATCTCTTGGCCCTCGCGGGTGGTGTACAACTGCGGCCTCGTGGCGAGGCCAGGAGGGTCTCTATACTATCTTGGGGCCCTGGATGTCTCTGATCCAGCGTGGTGGTGGTGGCGTAGCGATGCCTGCTGCGGGGTGGAACGAGAGACGGAGCAGACACAAAGGTACAGCATGTTCCACAGGTGGCCGTCCGGTCACCCCACCACCAACATCTCCAATATTTCGACGAACATCTCCTCACCCTCCTGCATGTGCGGGACATCGGCTGGGGCGATCGCGGCCCTGGTGCGGGGCTCAACCCTTGCCCCGACCGTGTGCCTGCCCTTGGCCACCTTGGCCACCGGCTGGCAGAGGTCCATTGGGTTCTTGCACCCTGGGCAGAACTTACCAGTCTCCTGGTGGAACATCTCGTCGTGCAGCCTGGTCAGCTCGCCGCCGGAGATGTCGCGGCCGTCGATGGAGAATGTCAAGTCGCTCACGTTCTTACGCTCGGGCCCGTCCTTGGGCCACCAGCGCTGCGACTTCGAGGACACGAAGCCGGCGTTGCCGTTGCACCACCAGCTGCAGGGGGCCCCGCAGAGCAGCACGTACTGGCCGTCGCTGTCCGCCTGGAAGCTGAGCTTCAGCTCCCCGTCAGCCCTGGTGCCCCTGTAGGCCATACGCGTGTCCACGGTCTCCTCTGGCACGAGGGAGAAGTAGGACGAGAGTGATGCTATGATACGATTGGACCAAGACACGTTCCAGGGTTTCCAAAGTATCTAGCGGCCCTCATGTCTGCAGCCCGTGCGGAACATTAGGACATCTACCATCGGGCTGCAAAGATAAGGCGCACGAAACATGGAACGAAGCCCTCTCTTTGCCCCAAGTGCGCCTGCGTGGACGAGGAGCGCCAGAGAAACAGCCATGGAAGAACCTGAGGAACCTTCGCGCCCCTTCCGAACCCAACCTCTTCCTAGTTCAGCGTCTCGGCCGTAGGGAATCCTGGGAATTGTGGGGCCAATCAGCACTGTGACCCCTGGCTCCTCCGAAGGCGCTGCCCCGAAGGAGACAACAAACGGGCGGGCCACATCCCAACCCTTAGCCCCTAACCAACTCTCGGTATGCCTGTAACCGCGAAGGGCCGTTAATAGAGGGCAACAAATCCACTCCCTATAGTAATCACCTCGACAAACGAAGTCGTTTAGTAAACGCGCACAAGGAAGACATCGAACGGGAAGGGCTATTTAGTAACCGTCCATAACACTTCAATAAACGTCATTTGTCGGGCCCGCGTCGTTTTCCTCCCTTCATTCAAGACCCCCCCCCCAATAACGGGACATTGGTTCTTTGATTCGAGGGCTTGTTGATGGAGTGGGGACCCCAAACACGATTGGAAAATAAGGATTCTCCCGCGGCGGCCTGATTAGACCCTTCGCGGTTCGTAGACCCTTCGCGGATAATTAGGTTCGAATTTCGCAACATGTTCGACGAATTCCGAGACCTACCCACGCCGCCCATGGAGTTGCCTGAACCGTGGATCGGCAAGGGTCGGGTTCGGGCTTCGCCACCGACCTGAATAAGTAACACCTGGAACTGACTTCTATAAATGTGAGTATACGTAACTCTAAAAATCACGGATCTATTTAATATACTGATGTGTGTGCAGATTCGAGGCGCCCGCCCGCGCCCTGTCTCCCTAATTAGGGCTACCCGCGTCCCGTTTAGCTCTTGACCGGAAGGGGCCCGCTCCCGACCCGCAGACCAAAAAGTGTGCAGATTCGAGTGAAGGGGCCGAACGGACGTCCACAGTCCCTGGGCACGTTGCTGAAGTGGGGCTCCGCGGTCCGGACTGTTGGTGTGGTTGTTGTTGTTGGTGGTGGGGTTGTTGTGGCTGTAGTTGTTGTGATTGGTATTGCTGTTCTTGCTGCTATTAGTGTTGTTGTTGTTGTTGTTGTGGCTTGTCGTCGTCGTCCTCGCCCGATCCACCCGCGACACAAAACCGCGAACCACCCTTCGACCACCCTTCCACGTCGGTCGGAAGAAGTAGGTAGAAACATGAGGTAAAGGGCGAATAACGTAGATTGGGTTCAGACCCTCCCAGGATAATGCCAACACGCAGCGAAATTATATGTATTACTGAACGAGGAAGGCACTTGAAATAGACTGGGATCGGGGAGTCCAACAATACCTACTCCAACGACCGGCGCGTACATGAAATATTTATGTATATATGGTTGTCCAACAGCGTGGCTCCCGAGAGCTCTGGACCCTTTCCCGAGACCGCCCCCTTCATCTGGAAGTGGCCCCGTGAGGACCCCTGGGGCACCGAGAGCCATCCAAGGCGAACCGCCATGGACTCTCCTTTGTGCGAGAGCGCGAGGGCGTCGGTGCAGCCAGAGGGGCCCCCCCGAGGAGGAGGAGGAAGAGGAGGACGAGGAGGAAGAGGAGGAGGAGAGGAAGGACGAGGAGGAACAGGAGGAGACCTCCTGGCTCGCCATCGCTTGGACGTCCATTCCCCGCGCATTGTTCGGCTTCGTGCGTGCATTTTCCCGCAGGATGGCCCAAGGCTCCTCGAGGGTCCTCGCCGAACAAAAATTGACGTCACATGTCCGAGCGATGCTAAGACGAGTGGGGTCCGTGTGGATGGGGTCGAAGCACCGCGCCGCAGCGCTGGCGCATGAGCGATGCAGTGGCGGTCGATCATCCTCAGAACGTGTGCTTGCGCCACCGTGTGCTTGGTCACCCAACCCCGCCATTAGGAGGCAACTACTGGGAGGTTTTCGTCGGGAGGATTAAGGATGATTAGGCCCCATTGGGGGGCTGTTAAACCAGAGTGGGTCTCGGATTAAGGTTAAGGCGGACTAAGCGGGACTAAGCGGGATTAAGCCAAATTAAACGGGATTAAGCCGGACTTCGGACCAGGGCAAAACCAGAACTTGACCTCCCAGGAGTTGCATCCGAAGCTTCAAGACGACGCAGGCGGTGCAAGGGGGGCCAGCAGAGGCTGCGCGCCTTCGGCGGAGCCGAAGTGGATGAACCCACGCTTGGGCCAACACGCGTCCTGAGGATCATCAGACAAGGTAGCGATACCGCTGCTCCACAGGGGTGCCTCCTGACCACATAGCGACGAGGGCTTCCCAGGAGGCCCAAAGAGGCGAAAACAACCCAAGAACAGCGGTATCGGAACTTTCTTCTCTGACGCAGCGGCTTTCGAGCCAAAACTCAGGCCTCCGGCGGCCGTTCGGAACGATCCGGGTATCCCCAGAACGCGCTCGGCGAGGCGCAGCCGCTGGAAAGCATCCCGAGGTCAGAAAGTCGCCGAGACCAAACGAAAACGCATGAAAATATCCACACTCGAACACCCGGCCGACCCTACCCTACTGATCTAGCTCGACTTCTGCCGTTCCTCGAACCGAGCTGGAACGGCCACGTTTGGCTCGAAGTGCCCATGAAGATCTCTTTGGATTTACTTGGGCTGCTAGGATGTACCAAGATCTACCTGGATGTACCGCGATGTTTCTACATCTCACTTGATTTACCCGTCTGGATGCCTACAAGTCTGAGCGGCAACGATGGGGGGGTGATTGGCATGGAGGAGATGCATCGAGTTGGAATCGGCGATACATGGCCGACAGATCGACCAAACGTCCCCGATAGTGAATCCGCACCTTCCTGGGCGGGTGGGGGCTATCGGGGCCCTATCGGCGATGAATGTGCGATTGGGGGTCCACGCATTTGCTCCCCTCTATGCCTATCCCCCTCTATCGTTGCCCCCGAGGCTGGTCAAGAAGAGCCGGCAAACCCCAGCTCCGGCGCACTCGAGCCTCATACGTTTCCCCGAGACGAGGAGGGGGAGGAGCAGGAGGAGGAGGAGGAGGAGAGGGCTGAGGAGGGGGATGAGGAGAAGGAGGAGGAGGAGGAGGAGGGAGAAGAGGAGCGAGGAGGAGGAGGAGGAGGAAGTGCAGAAGGAGGAGGAGGAGGAATAGGAGGAGGAGGAGAAGGAGGAGGAGGAGGCAAACGAGGAGGAGGGGGAGGAGGTAATGGAGGAGGAGGCAGGCCAGGAGGAGAAGGAGGGAAGTCGGCGTCGTAACACCGCCTGGGTTTTGTAAAAACGGCTCGCTGTGCCCAACCCACCCTCACTAAAAAAAACATCATAAACATAAACTGTTGGCGGTCCGCGCGGATTTATTGCATCTGCGCTGAATCTCCGCGCGCCAGGGGCGGCAGGGGGATCCCAGGCGCAGATCCAAGACATCCGTGCGGAGCGCCGAACGTTTATGTTTATGGCAATGTTCCATCTTGGAACCCTGTCTTTGGTTGATACGAAAGGAGGTCGAGCTGAAAAGGGGTGATGCAATAGGTTGGGATAATTAGATTGCAAATGTATTGCGCCAGAGACTTGTATTTCATTGTATTGCAGCTAAAGTATTGCACGCGGAAGCCAAGCAATACGATTGCGAACCGGAATGTATTGCACGCCCCGAATCATTTGCAACCCCACAAATCTATTGCACCGAATCTATTGCACCACCCCCTTGTCGCTGGACCCCCTTTTGGGGTCAACCCGACTATCGATCGGCGCAGAGTCTTCAAGCCCTCAAGGAAGGTAGACGAACGCGTTCCGCTACTCGCAAAGTAACTACTTGCAAACGGCCTGGATCACCCGCGGGGCACCTACGACAAGTTACATCAAAGCAGACATGTGATTGTTTTTCGGACGTTTGCGAGTAGGCACTTTGCGAGTTAGTGGAACGCGCTCGGTGAGAAAGGGCCACCCCCTCTCTCTCTCGCGGCGGTCTCCGTGCGCCCTTCCGCGGCTTGCCGGGACACCACCAGCTGCCAGGTGTCCCGAGAGCCGGCGTCCCTGGCGCTGCTCAGCTGGGTGCCCTCGTCGGCGACGGCAGGTTCCCAAATCTCCGACGATGCGATGTTTTCAATCCGGGCGAATGCTCTGCGCGAGTAATACGGGGGGCGATGAATGAGGGGGGGAGAAAGGTGCCCTTTTTCCGGGCCCTCAAGGCCTCCTATGGGACCCTCAAGGGTCCCCTTTGGGGGCCCTGAAGAGGGCCCCTTTTCTGCAGCCCTCGCTGCCCTCCCCTGTGTCGCCCGCCCCACCCCCATGCATCGCGGCCCAAACGAGATGATAAGAAGAGGAACACCAAAAAAACAAAACATAAACCTTGGCGCTCCGCGCGGATTTCTTCGATTCGCGCTGGAGCGCCCTCCCTGGCGCGCGGAACGCGCCAGGGGCGGCGGCGCCGGAGGCGCCGCCCGGGAGCCCAGGCGCGGATCGAGGAAATCCGCCCCGAGCGCCAACAAGTTTACCAAATCGGTCGGACGAAGTAGGTAGAAATATGAAGTGGGAAGGCGTTGAAAGTAGATTGGGTGTCCGCCCACTCCCTCAGGAGGACGGAGAAGGTGAAGCCCCTTGATCATTGAAGTAGGAAGGCGCTGAAAGTAGATTGGAATCTGGGACTCCATGAAATACCGACTTTCAACGACCGATGGGTATGTGGCTTTGTTCTTCTTGGAATGATGTTTCCAGTCCGGGCGAATTTCCTCGATTGCGGCCTCCAGAGGGCGCCACTGGGCCCACCACAGATCATCAAGAGAATTGACCCGGGACGCAGAGCTATACCCGCTGGGACGGGGTCGGGAACCCGGGAGATCGGAGGGCTCGTGCAGCGACGATCCCAGCATGGGTTAGGAGGCAACCACTGGGAGGTTTTCGTCGGAAGGATTGAGGATTAAGCCCCATTGGGGGGCTGTTAAGCCAGAATGGGCCTCGGATCAAGCGGGATTAAGCCAGATTAAGCGGGATTGAGCGGGATTAAGCCGGATTTCGGAGCAGGGCCAGAATTTGACCTCCCAGGAGTTGCATCCGAACCCTTGCTTTCTCGCACCGCATGGGCGCGTGCATCTTCCAGCCTTGGACGATCGACGGATTCCCGATCTCCAGATCGTTCCATCGTGGCCGCGGCCGGTTCGCTGGCGGCGCTAAACCTGGAACGCTCACGCCGGGGTCGCGGTCGCGGCGAGCCGACGCGATGCAAACCCGCCGCACACGCGAGAGTGACCCTGCAGGCAGGAGTGGCCCTTGGTGCGCGGCTTCTGGGGGCCCCATCTGGGCGCGCGAGCCGCGCCGTCGGATCGCACTCGTGCGCCAGCACCAGAGGCCACTCTGGCAGAGGGTCGCTCTGACGTGCAGCCGGACCTTGGAGGTGGGCAGCATCCCGGTGCGGCACTGCGCTGGCCGGAGGCTCCCGCACTGCGGCTCGCCGAGCTCGCCGATGATGGCGAGGCGCAACGGCAGAGGGAATGGGGCTCGAGGTTCAAGGTTCGTTCCAGCGTTTTCGCTGGTTCTCGGCGGCTCTCCAGCCTCGGGGTGCTTTCAATCGGCTACGCCTCGCCGGGAGCGCTCTGGGGGTGTCAGGATCGTCCCGAACGGTCGCCAAAGGCCCGAACTATGACCCGAAAACCTGGCTCAGGATGTGGGGGGGACATCGAGCTGGAATCGGCCATGCTTCGCCGACAAATCGGCGACAGGCCTCCGATAGCGAATCCGCCCGGGTCATCGGGCCCCATATCTATGGGAACAGCAGTAACGTGAACACAAAAACTTGGAGGTCCGCGCGGATTCCTCGGATCGGCGCTGGGGCGCCGAGGAAGGGGGTCCAGCGACGAACCGAGAAATCCGAGCGGACCTTCGAGCTTGCATGCGTATGTCATGGATTGTTCCCCCAATATCGGCGGTGAATTTGAGATCGGGGGTCGATGCGTTCCCCCCCTGAGCCGAATCCCCCTGACGTTGCCCCTGCGATGGGCTTGCCGACCAGGGGGTTGTCGTCCGAGGGCCCCTTGGTCCTCTGCCTCGTCTGCGGCACGCGGCGAAGGGTGAGGGTGGGCGGGGCGGAGGGAAGGGGGGGGACCTATGCGGCCATCGTGCTACCATCATCGAGTAAGACATGGGGGCCAGCGCATATCATGGAAGTCCGCGCGGACCGTCGAACCTGTACGCTTATTAAGATACTTATTTCTTCTTCGACAGTGGGAATATAATGACCCCAGTGCGACCCTACCTAGAAGTTGGAGCCCCTAGGAAAGCAGCATTAGTTGCTATGCTATGCTATGATATGCAATGCTATGCTGCGCTATGCGATGCTATGCTATGCTCTGCTATGTTATGCTCTGCTATGCTATGCTGCGCGGTGCGATGCTGTGCTGTGCTGCGCTATGCTATGCTATGCTATGCTATGCTATGCTGCGCTATGCTATGCTATGCTGCGCTATGCTATGATATGCTGTGCTGTGCTATGCTATGCTACGCTCTGCTATGCTATGCTGTGCTCTGCTCTGCTAAAGCTCGGCGAAGCTAAGATGATGGCAAGCTAAGCTAAGATAAACCTGAGCTAAGATCCAGCTAAGCTAAGCTAAGATAAAAAAAGGCTAAGCTAAGATGGGATAAGTAACGTTAAGCTAAGGGGACGCAACTGGGGGAACCGCGGGGCGGATCCTGGGGGAACCGCCCGGGGCGATATCCACGGCCCGGCCCCTTTAAGCTAGAGGGTAAGAACCCTTCTAGGCAGAGCCTAGGTAGGGAAACAGGACGAAAGAGCTCTTCTGGTCTCGGCTGGCCACGGCCTTTGGAAGCGAACCCCAGACCCAGATCTGAGGAACGCCCCCCAAACCAGGGCGCCTCCTTTCAGCCCAGCCCTTTGGCTGTAGGCGAGTAGAGGAAGAAAGAATGGCCCTCACGCAAACTTGCGAAGGGTCCTCGCTGAATTCTTTGCGCGCGGAGCGCGGCAAGGGCGGCGCCGGAGGCACCGCCAGGGATAGGAATCTCAGAGGCCTCCTAGATGGGGTCCGAGCAGATGGGGTCGGAGTATCGCACAGCATCGCCAATGCACCGCCAATGCACCGCCAATGCATCTCCGATGCATCGGCCATGCATCGGCGATGCACCAGCGACGCTGGTGATGCATCGGCGACGTCGTCGTGAAGCAAATCGGGCTCCGCATCGAGCCGCATCGTCGACGCATCGGCGATGCGACGCGACCCTCCGACGCCATGTACTCCGAACCTATCTAGGACGCCTAGACATTTCCAGCGCCGTTCCAAGAAAACCGCGGGCACCTCCGAAAGATGCTGCCCATGCCAGGATGGGTGCCTCCGGCGAGGGCAGGAGGGCCTCTCTCGGACACCCTCCCCCGACCCTGGCCAGGGCAGCACCTGCCTGCTCCCCCTATAGCGCAGCGCGGCGCCCACGCGGGCCCCGGGGGCGGCCCAGGAGTCCCTGATTCCGTGGCCGGCGTGGGGAGCAGAGCAAATAGGGGGAAAACAAACCTACCTCGCTTTTGACCACCCTCGCTTCCAAGAGATACCAAACGAGGCCAAACTACGGCCTGTACTGGTCAGGCCGCTTGACAAGGAGGCGCGTGGTATGACTTGGTGTTGCCTGGAAGCGAAAGCGGGGTAGGTAATTCACGCTCTGAGCAAAAGCCTTCTCCGATGACTCCGGGTGGGTGAAAGCCATCTGCGTGTCCGCGGCCTCGCGGGCCTGGCCACTGGGCCCCAGCCTCGCAGGCACCGGGCGTTCTTCTGTGCGCGGATGCCCCGTGCGGAGCGTTTCCATGCGACCGCTCATCCGCGGGGTCGCGCTCAAGAATCTGGACCGCGATGGCGCGGGTGCGACTCTGTTCGCCGCCCGGGACCCCCTGCAAAACAGAAGCAAACAACAAAGCAACCAACCCACCACCTTCTTAAAGACACCTGGTCTTCTCCAGAGCGTCGGCGTCGATGTCGGCGTCGCCTCCGCCGCCGTCGTCGTCCCCTTCAGGGTCGAAGGCGTCGGCCGTAAGTGGTCAGCAATCAAAGTATCCCTTACCTGTGGGAGAGGACCTGCATTAGGAAGGCCAAAGGCATTAGGGATAGTCTTTTCTGCAGATGTATTCCAGCAAACCGCCCAGATAAAATCCCCTGATGCACAGACGGGGATCTCAGTGAGGCTACGTGTTCATCGTGTTACTCGGGCTGGGGGTGCTCCGACCCTCCATGACTAAGAGGCCTTCGCAGACCACACTGAAGCACAAGCAGTCAACCCAAAACCCCGCCTGTAGAACCCTGGCCCCCTTCCGACGAGGCCCCCTCAAGGCCTCTACGCTGACCGCCGCCAGTCCCCCCTCCCCGCGCCCCCCCTTCCCCCCTTGCCGCGCGCTCAGCGCCCCTCTCACGGGGACTCCACTAACGAGTGCTTTGGCCAATGAGTGACCTGACACGGATCCGGTCCTCTACGATGTGGGCAAGCAGCGCGCTGCCATGCTAAAGAAAGCGGCCCGTAGGCGGCAAGTTTCGGCCATGTTCCCATAAACAAAAACCTGTTATCGAGCACCCGTTACTGGGGAAACCAAAAGGTGCCCATACCGCTACTCCCCGAAGCTCTCCCGGAGTGCGTTCTGACCCGGATTTCGAGGCGAATCCAGCGGTGGCGACCACAGCGGCCCAGGATGCCCAAAAAGGGGAAAGCGAGGCAGGGGTGGGGGGTATGGGTACCTTTTCCTCCTCTGAATTACGGTGCCGCTGACGCGCCGCGCGCCGCCTCTCGCCGGAGAGGGCGCGCTGGAGGTTGGCGAGGACGAAGCGCGCCACGGACGAGGCGATCAGGGTGTGGCCCAGCGGGCCCGGGTGCCAGTTCACGTTGAGCGCCTTCTCGCGGGCCTGGAGGTCGAGCTGTTGTTTCCCAACCCTCCTGTGTTGGGTTCTCGTTTTGAATCGAGCAGCGTGGTCGCCCAGTCCTTCCTCCTTCCTCCGCCTCCCCTCTCCTCCCCTCCTCCTTCTCTCCTGTTTCCTGTGTTCCCCTCTCCTCTTCTGACGTGCCGTCGGGCTGCGCAACTGTCGAGACTTATATGGGCTCCTGGGAGGCCCAGCGGAGGTACGTACCACGCGGACCACCTCGGGACCTCGCCGCCCCCCTCGGGGGCTTGCGATCTGCTCAACTGTCTCCACTTTCGTGGGCTCCTGGGAGGCCCAGCGGAAGTACGTCCCACGCGGACCACCTCGGGACCTCGCCGCCGTCTGGGGGGCTTGCGATCTGCGTAACTGTCGCCACGTTCGTGGGCTCCTGGGAGGCCCAGCGGAGGTACGTCCCACGCGGACCACCTCGGGACCTCGCCGCCCCCTGGGGGGGCTTGCGATCTGCGCAACTGTCGCCACTTCCGTGGGCTACTGGGGGGCCCAGCGGAGGTACGTCCCACGCGGACCGCCTCGGGACCTCGCCGCCCCCCTCGGGGGCTTGCGATCTGCTCAACTGTCTCCACTTTCGTGGGCTCCTGGGAGGCCCAGCGGAAGTACGTCCCATACGGGACCACCTCGGGACCTCGCCGCCGTCTGGGGGCTTGCGATCTGCGTAACTGTCGCCACGTTCGTGGGCTCCTGGGAGGCCCAGCGGAGGTACGTCCCACGCGGACCACCTTGGACCTCGCCGCGCTCTGGGGGGCTTGCGATCTGCGCAACTGTCGCCACGTTCGTGGGCTCCTGGGAGGCCCAGCGGAGGTACGTCCCACGCGGACCACCTCGGGACCTCGCCGCGCCCCCTGGGGAGCTTGCGATCTGCGCAACTGTCGCCACTTTCGTGGGCTCCTGGGAGGCCCAGCGGAGGTACGTCCCACGCGGACCACCTCGGTCCCTCGCCGCCCCCCTGGGGGGCTTGCGATCTCCGCAACTGTCGCCACGTTCGTGGGCTCCTGGGAGGCCCAGCGGAGGTACGTCCCACGCGGACCACCTCGGGACCTCGCCGCCCCCCTGTGGGGCTTGCGATCTGCGCAGCTGTCTCCACTTTCGTGGGCTCCTGGGAGGCCCAGCGGAGGTACGTCCCACGCGGACCACCTCGGGACCTCGCCGCCCCCTGGGGAGCTTGCGATCTGCGCAACTGTCGCCAATTTCGTGGGCTCATGGGAGGCACAGCGGAGGCACGTCCCACGCGGACCACCTCGGTACCTCGCCGCGCCCCCTGGGGGGCTTGCGATCTGCGCAGCTGTCTCCACTTCCGTGGGCAACTGGGGGGCCCAGCGGAGGTACGTCCCACGCGGCCCACCTCGGTACCTCGCCGCCCCCTGGGGGGCTGGCGATCTCCGCAACTGTCGCCACTTTCGTGGGCTCCTCGGAGGCCCAGCGGAGGTACGTCCCACGCGGACCACCTCGGTCCCTCGCCGCCCCCTGGGGGGCTTGCGATCTGCGCAGCTGTCGCCGCTTTCGCGGGCTCCTGGGAGGCCCAGCGGGGGAAACTCCCACGCGGTGACTGGGTGCTCCTGCTTACCTTCGAGGCCGCGACTGTTTACTTCCACTCTTGGATTCGTTTCTCTGGATTCGCTGCCGCGCCCTTTTTGTCTCCACTGTTGGGTGAGTCTCCGCCCCCGGTATGCACCTCATGAATGTGACTCTTTCAGCGCAGCGCGTGCTGAAAAACCGATGTTCTGGTTTGGCCCTCGCCGCCCCCCCCCCGCTTTTGCGTTTCTTTCGACGCCCTTGTGTTTCCATTTTGTATGTTTGCTGTTCCCCTTCTGGATGCTCTTTTCTGATTTCACTCCTGAGTGCTCGTCTTGCGCACTGCGGGTTCTTCAGAATGCCAGTCAACATTGAGTGGTCCTGAGTATAAACGCCACGTGTCTAAAAAGGGTTGGGATTTTGTTTTCTACATAAACATGAAGTGTTGGCGCTCCGCGCGGACTTCAGGATCTGCGGTACTTGCAGGGTGCTTGCTGACGGGAGGACGGCGTGCGACGGAAGTGTGCGCTCAAGCATCGTCGGCGCATCCTCGTTGTATCTTTCCAGCGCGTCGCCCACTCCGCCAGCCCATTCTGTAGTATCGTTCGTAATCCCACCAGCCCTCTGGGCGTCGGTGGTTTAGGGCGTTTCCTCTTCCACCCCTCCCTCTTCCCCTTCGGGGAGCGGTTTACCCCTCCCCCTACCCCCTCCCCACTGACCTGGACGGGGGGGGGCCGCGAGCGGTCAGAGCGTACAAAACGGCCTCGGCGAGGAAGCCAAAATCATTGATGTTACTATGGTTTGGGCCCCATTTTGGCCTTCAGAGGGGGCAGCGCTAATTAAAGCTCCCCTCTTCTTTGATCGAGTTCGTCCACGATGGCCGCAAGAGGCCCCCAGGATGCCCCAAGAGGCAGCAGGATGGCCCCAAGATGGCCCCAAGAGGCCCCCCAAGCGGCCCCCAGGAGGCCCCCAAGAGACCCCCAAGAGGCCCCAAGAGACCCCCCAGAGGCACCCAAGGTGCTCCCAGAGGCCTCGGCGATAATGTCAAACCATTGTTTGCACTTAGGTTTTAGCCACATGTTGGCCTCTTGGGGGGGGCACTGATTAAGATGACTCCAACAGCGCCTCGGAGAACCCAAAATGACCTCCAAGATGGCTCAAGAAATCCCAAGATGTCTCATACTGGCTTCCTCTGTGTGCTGTCCACTTCCCTGATCGAGGCAATCCCACCAGCCCTCTGGGCGTCGGTGGTTTAAGGCGTTTCCTCTTCCACCCCTCCCTCTTTCCCTTCGGGGAGGGGTTTACCCCTCCCCCTACCCCCTCCCCGTGGACCTGGACGGGGGGGAGCGCGAGCGGTCAGAGCGTCCAAAACGGCCTCGGCGAGGAAGCCAAAATCATTGATGTTACTGAGATGTTGGCCCCATTCTGGCCTCCTGAGGGGGCAAAGATGGCCCCAAGAAGCGCCCAGGAGGCCCCCAAAGGCCCCAAGATGGCCCCAAGAGGCCCCAAGAGGCCCCCAGGAGGCCCCAAAGAGGATCCCGAACGGCCCACAGAGGCCCCCCCGAGACACCCAAGACGCCGAAAAGCCCCTCAGGACGACTCTCTACTCGCCTGGGCGTCGTTTCTGGACGGGCTGGTGGGGATACGCGAAGCGTCTAGAATTGCCTGCGTGTTCGCGGGGGGCATTTCTGGGAACTCGTGGGGAGATCCGTGCGGCGCGCCAGAAAGTTTATGTTTATGGCGTTTATTCTCCTTCGGTTGGTCGTGTGTTTTGTCCTGCTTGCTCGGAAACGGCCCGGGTGACACGGTGGCATAGCCAGCCTCGAACTTATCCCTATCCCTAGGATGGGCGAGCACGAAGCGAGGATAATCTCCAGGGATGTGCCAACAGAAACCGAGGGAACCCTCAATATCGGCACCGAGACAGAGGGGGGACGCCAAACACGGGGACAGGGACATGCTTCAAACTGGTAGTGCTGGAGGGGAGACAACGTGCCCGCCAACAGCCCGAGCCCCCCTTTGGCTGTGGGCAGCCCTACGCAGGCCCGCGCTCACCAGCAGAGTGCGCGCACCCCCCCCCCTCTGAACCTGCTGCGAAAGAAGGCAGAGGGCAGTCTATAGAGTGGAAAGAGGTGGGGGGCGGAGGAGGAGGAGGAGGAGGAGGAGGAGGAGGAGGAGGAGGAGGAGGAGGAGAGGAGGAGGAGGGGAGAGGAAGAGGAGGAGGAGGAGGAGGAGAAGGAGAAGGAGGAGGAGGAGGGGGAGGAGGAAGAGGAGGAGGCGGCGGCGAAGCGATATCGGGCCGAATGTCTCGTCTGCCAGGAGGACCACATAGCGTGAGACGCGAGCGAGATTCAACTATGTGCGACCTATCGTCTGCATACTAGTGGAGGAGGAGGAGCAGCAGGCGGGACGGATCACTCGGGGGCGCGCAAACATGGATCGGGGGAGGTGCCCTCCCCCCCAAGATGCGGCCGGTGCCGCCTCGCTTGGTGGCGGAACTCTGCGATGTCACATGGGAACGGGACCCGACGCTGATCCACGCCCCCTTGATCCATGTTTGCGATCGCCTGAAAGGGTGGGTGAGTGGGGGAACAGGCGGGCCGGATCACCCTGCTCATCGTAGAAACATGGAACGCCGACGCCGCCAACAACACCAGGGGCCACCAGCGGGAGGAGCCAGTGAGGGGTCCCCTGGTGGTGCGGTTCCCCTCTCGCTCGGGACATCCCCCTATCCCCAGCTCGGAGTGGCATCGTGGGCCTCCTCGCTGGAGGTGGCCACCTGGTGGTCATGGTGACGCTGTTCCTGCCCCCCACATCGCTGGACCCTTGAAAAACAATCTCCTGGTAGAAGGGCAGGCCGATCATGTGCTTCGTGGCGGCGCCGACGTTGACGGGAGGCCAGAAGACCAGACAGCGGCACAAGCACAGGCTTTCGGGGGCCCGCGCAGATGTCCTGGGTCGGCATCCCCCTCTTCGCATCCAGGGAGAACAACACGTGCATCCACGGGCGTCGATGGCCCATGCCTTTGGCGAGGCTCCCGGGCGACTGCGTGCAATGCCCCCTCCCGGGGCCTCTCCGCCCCCATCGCCGCCGCCGACACATGCGCACCGCTGGCGGCGCGCACCCGCGCGCCAGGGGGCGCCTCGCTGAGAGGGGCCCAGGGCCGACTGGAGAGATCCGCGCGGACGTCCGGAAGGCTCTGTTCTTGCAGCTGTCCTGCCTGCCTTCTGGGATACAGGGCGTGGCCGGCCCTCTCCCACGGCGGGGATACGCCTCGGTGGACACCAGAGGCGGCCCTGGCCAACGTTGCCCCCAGCTCTTCGCCACATCCTGGAGCCCCCATTGGGCTCTCTGCTGGGCCTCACGAGGCGCGCTCTGGGGACCATCGGAGTGCCCCTGGAGAAGCCTGGGTCGCCATGGGCCAGGGCCACCTTTGGCAACGCCCGGCGCCTGCTCTCTGCAACCAGGTCATGTCCGAGACACCGCGCAACTCCGCACCGTCTGCTACCTTCCCGCATGTGCCGTACTCCTTGACGACCCTGTCGGCCTCTTTGCGCGAGACGAAATCCTCTCATGGGGGACAGCACACAGCACGCGTACCCATATCGATGCCCTCGTCTTTGGGCTCCCTGGGGTGGCATCGCAGCCACAGCTGGATTCGCCGCGGACTTCTGGTCAGGCCGCACCCCGGGAGAGGTCCACGGGAGAGGGGAATAAGTTATCCGAAATTATATTTGGTTCCCGCATCCTCTGTCAAGTACCACTCGTTTGGCTTCCACTCGCGAGGGACTGCGAATACCTCATCGCTATTCCTCAGCGCCACCTTGCGCGCATCTCCCCGGATCTGCATGCACTCTCTCACCCCTTTGGAGTCGAGGTTCGTATCGAAAAGGATATTGGAATCAGCAAGCGCGAACACCATCGGGTTGCTCTTCATCCTGGCCGCTTCGGCGAGGAAGCTGTGACACTCACAGGGAGAATCTCTGAACATGCCCCACTCCCAGCTCAAGGCGTCTACCCCGTCGCCCGCGCGGCTGGCAAGGCACCCAGCGGCAAAGGGCATTTCCCCGTAGCCGCCAGCGGCACGCTGACGCACCTCGATGTCGAAGCCCAGGTCCTGGAAGGTCGGCTTCAGGAGGCGCTCGAGCTCGAAGGGCCAGCTCTGATTCATGATGTCCGGAAGAAGCAATACGGACATAAACATTAACCTTCGGCGGTCCGCGCGGATTTCTTTACAGGGGCCCTCAGACACACAATAACAAGGATTACCCACTTCCGGTATTTTCCCGTGTCGACGATTCATTGTGTCTGATATTTCTCCTCCTGATTCTTGGGTCTGCGCTGGACCCCCCTGCTGGGCGCGCGGAGGCGCCGCTGGTGTGGGATTCAGCGCAGAGGCAAGAAAATCCGAGCGGACCGTCGAAAGCGTACAGTGGAGGCCCGTCCACAAGAAGCTTTCCATGATAAATCCAACCCTGAGACCCCAGGACTTCCATCGATTTGTGGTGTCGGAACGTCACGCCTTCCACAGCAAAACCAGCAAAACCCAAGAAACCCAGGGCACCCTGGAGGCAAGCAGGGCGTTTCTGGGCATGGGCCTCCACTGAATGTTCATGCGTGCTTTCTTCTTCGGATGTTGTCGTGGCCGGCAGACACCGACGAGCCGAAGGTCGCGAAAACGAAGGTCTTGTGGGCGTGGAGCTTCTGCAGCAGCCTCGCCTGCAGGGCGCCGCCCTCGTCGTGGCTCGGGATCGTGCCGAAGATGTCCTCCAGCATGCGCCTGCCGTCGACGTGGGGCCACATGTTCTCGAGCCTGCGGATGCTGGCCTGCAGGATCTCGCCTGGGTCCTGGGTGGTGACCTGCAGCTTAGGCGATGGAACAAACAAACGCTGGAGGCATGTTCCTCATCTCCAGGATCGGCAATGTGTTCTGCTTGGGTTTCTGTTTGTTTTCCCATTTTAGGAGTCTTCTGTCGCCGTATGGTATGTGCAGGCAACGTTTGATGTGTTTGTTCATTCAGTTGGCCGAAAAAAGGTAAGCTGAATCAGGGGGGGGAAGCGCCCCCCGCGTTTGTAGCATCAGCCAAGACCTGGAGGCCCGGTGCCAGGCTCCATGTGGAGGCGACCAGGACGGCCTTCCTCATCAGGCTCACGACAGCTCCGTGCCGGGGGCGAATGAGGGCTGGCGTTTGCCCGACAGGCGCCAGGCGACGGTTCGGTGACAACTCATGGGCGCCTCCCATACCACCTTGTCGGCTCTTGCGAATCGACGCTGATCGACGCAACATCCACGCTGATCGGCGCCAGCCGACGCTAGATCGGCGCCATTCCATCGACTCCAGACGTTACCCGACGCTAAAGACGGAATTGCGAGGGTACACCAGGCCCCCATGATTTGCGACCGAACGACGGAGGGTAACTACGGTGTAAAAAGCTAGGGTGGAATGGCGGCTCTCGAGCCAGCCTCGTGTGCGCGCGCGCGGGCGGGCGGCGCTTCGCGCTACGCGCGCGCTGCACCCGCGCGGCCCGAAGGCCGTCCCGGCCCAGAACTCGGCGGGGGGGTAAACTTGGAATGTGGCTCCGGCGCCCGGGCAATCATGCGATCGTCTTACATGTTGCGCGTTCGACCGTGGACCCCTTGTTGCCAATCGCTTCGGGGCCGTCGTCGGCGGTCTTCGGACGGCCTTCCGGACGGCATCCCGACGAGGTCCTGACGGCCTTCGGCAATTTCTGCCAGGTTATGGCGGTTCAGCGGTCTTCGGCGCGAAAGCTGGATGGTTACGCTCAACAAGGTCGGGTGTTGCTTGAAGTGCCCCTGGTCCCGGGCGCGCTCATGATCCCAAGGAGGCCTCTGGGGCATTGGTGTGGCGTAAGGAGAAATGCTTCCGAGTCTGGAGAGGCCTCCCAGGTGGGGTCGGAGGATCGCGCCGCATCGCCGATGCATCGGCGATGCACCAGCAAAGCACCAGCGAAGCATCGTCAACGTCGGCGGTGCATCGGCAACGTCGGCGTGAAGCAAATCGGGATCCGCATCGAGCCGCATCGGCGATGCGGCGCGATCCCACGAGCCCATCGACTCCCACCCCAACTGGGAGGCCTCGACTCACCCTGAGAGGAACGGAGGGAAGGAAGCCGAACCGCCTTAGACCTGATGTGCCTACGCTGTCTGACAGGCACTGCCACATGGGAACTGTGCTCCCTCGCCTGGCTTGTAAAGCTCTGGGTTGCGCGCAAATGTGGACGCCCAAAATGGATACGGAAAAACTGAGCACAACGCCCCACAAGAAATGATGTCCCGCCGCTGTTGGGCAGGCCGCCCTCCGTCTCAAATGGACACCCGCCGCGGCGACCGATCGTCCCGAGCAGACAGCCCCCCCGGGGTACAGTCGGGGCCTTGACCTAAGGAACCCTAAATCACGAACGAGGCCCCTTTTTTCCATAAGTTAAACTTCGATTCCCGATCGAATACATAAGGAAAACCTGAGGCAAGCTGCGAAACACTTAAGGAACGCGGAGGCCCTCCCCAACGAAAAGGGTTCCTTCTTCGGGGTCCCGACTGTAGTCCCGGCTGGCCTCGACAACGCCCCGGCTGGCCTCACCAGCGCCGCCTCCCGCGGCGCCCCGGCGGCGCTCCGCGCTCCCAAGTGGGGCGATGGAGACCGCCCCAAACCACTCGGCTGCCTGTGGAGGCCAGCCGGGGCTACAGTCGGGGCGTTGACCTAAGGAACCCTAACTAAGGAACGAGGCCCCTTTTTTCCACACGTTAACCTTCGATTTCCCATCGAGAACCTAAGGAAAACCTAAGGCAAGCTGTGAAATAATCAAGGAACACGGAGCCCCTCCCCAACGAAAAGGGTTCCTTATTCAGGGCCCCGACTGCACCTGGGGGGCCTGCCCTGCGGGAACAAGCAATGACACACACATGCACTGTTGGAGGTCCGCGCGGTCTACTTGGAACACTGGGAGTTGATGTTCATGCCATGATCTGTTCCCCGACGTGTGTGCGCAACGCGAAGCCTTGACGGTAGTGCACTGGCGCACTGCAGCAGCACCACCGGCGTAAACCCAGCACGCCTGTGAAATACCCCAACTTTCCTCACAAGACCAGCACGGCAATGTACTGCCTGGACCTTCGGCAGGAGGATGATGACGACTGGACGGGGGCCGAGTGACCAGCAGCTCGTGCCGATGTTCGGCGGCGCGGGCGGCCAGTGGGTTGCCGACGGCGGCAGCCTCTGTCTCGCGCCCCCTGGGGTCTGAGGCTCAGCAAGACAAGGCTCCCCTCGGCGAGCAAGGCAGGAGGCGGCGAGGAGAAGGCAGCGAGGAGGAGGAGGAGGAGGAGGAGGAGGAGGAGGAGCAGGAAGGAGGAGGGAGGGGGAGCGAGGAGGCGGAGGAGGAGGAGGAGGAGGAGGACGATGACGATGAATGCGGCGATGCCCACGGGGCAGCCGGAGACACTGGGGGGACGAGGTCGAGGAGCGACGGAGGCGGGCAACCTGAGCAGAAGGCCGAGAGGCCCAGGAACGTCCCAACACGCCCTCGGGACTCGACCCCGCCTCCTCCTCCTCCTCCTCCTCCTCCTCCTCCTCCTCCTCCTCCTCCTCCTCTCCCTTCTCTCACTCCGCCCCTTCCCGCCTCCTCCTCCTCCTCCTCCACCTCCTCTCTCCTCCTCCTCCTCCTCCTCCTCCTCCTCCTCCTCCTCCTCCTCCTCCTCCTCCTCCTCCTCCTCCTCCTCCTCCTCCTCCTCCTCCTCCTCCCCTCTCTTCCCGGGGAAACCGCTGGGCTGCGGCCTCCAGGGTCGGGCCGAGCTGCCTGATCAGGAGGTCCGCCATGGCGCACCCCTGCCTGCGGGTCGGGCCGTCTGCGCAACGTGTGCCCACCTCGGCCACCCGGCCAGCGGATGGCAACAACAGGTGCGTGTCTGCCCGGGGCCCGCCCAGGCGCACCTGACTAGGTCGGTGCACTCAGCCGGGTGACGTGCCGCGCGCCCGGCCCTGCCTCTCCACCCCCTCCCCCTCCCCTGCTCCTCCGCCGCAGGGCTCCGCTGGATGGTAAAACAAGATGTGTCTGGAGCTGCCGGGGCAAGGACGAGAGCGAGGAATGAACAAGAGAGAAGGGGAAAGACAGACAGAGGGAGAAGAGAGGCCTTCCAGATGAGGTCGTCTGATGAGATGGGATCGGAAGATCGCGCCGAATCGCCGACGCATCGGCGACGAGGCATGATCCTCCGACCCCATCTGCTCGGACCACAATGGGGAGGCCTGGACAGAGAAAGACATTCACACACACACACACACACACATATATATATATATATGTGTATATATATATATGTATATATGGGAAGTACGGCACGGGCGACGGGACGAGATGTCCTGCCCTTGGCAGAGCCAGGGCCGGCAACGTCGGAGGCCGAGGCCGAGAGGCCCTCCAGGGATCTCTGGACCGCCTCTGGTGAGGGGGCCCAGGGACACACCTAAGTAATGACACACGGATCTCAGGACTCCCCCTTGCGTTCCCACAGGTTCTGGGTTTTCGTCTTCCCCCCACTTCCCATATTGGGGATGGACAGGGCCCCCTTTAGTAAAACGTGGTCTAATGAAAACGACCTCGGCCCCAAACCTGGCGGGCGCAGGCCTGGAAAATGACGGCCGCGGCGCCCTCTCGAGTACCGAAAATGGCAAATTCACCAATCGACGTGTCAGAGTGGGGGCTCTGTCCACCTCCGACCATATTGCCCCCATCTTTTCCAGGGAATCGACGATGAATTGTGTCTGAGCGTTGTTGTGTCCCCCCCCCCGACCCAGGGTAGGAGCAAGGAAAGGCGACGCCAACACCACCAGGGCGAGGAGATGCGAAGAGCAAGGGGGGTCTCCCTGGTGGTGTGGCCCCCCCCTCTCGCTCGAGCCATCCCCATCCTCTCGCTCGGGGAAGCATCGTGGACCTCCTGGCTGGAGGTGGCCCCCTGGAAGGCGTTTCTTTATGCTCGGCGATGACGGGCGTCATGGGGGGGGGGCGGGGGGGGGTATGACGTGACGCCCCCCCCCCCGCCGTGTGGTTCCGGCACCACAGCCGCGCCCGCGCGCACGACGCGACGAGCGACGAGCGACGGGAGGAGAAGCGACACCAACACCACCAGTGGTGTGGTCCCCCCCCTCTCGCTCGAGACATCCCCAGTCACTCGCTCGGGGAAACATCGTGGACCTCCTGGCTGGTGGTGGCCCCCCTGGTGGTGTTGGCGCCGCTCCTCCTCCCTCCGACAGGGTGTGCGTGCGACTGCGCCGCGCCCCCGGAGGCAGCGCTCGGGGCACGGGGGCGCCCGCCAGCTCCGCCGAGCCTTCGCCCAGGCATTCGGCGGCGCGCTCCGCAGCCTCCTCCTCCTCCTCCTCCTCCTCCTCCTCCTCCTCCTCCTCCTCCTCCTCCTCCTCCTCCTCCTCCTCCTCTTCACAATTACTCAATATGAAAATACTCCCCCTTTTCCCCTGATGGCGTCCGGGTGATGGCCGCGCACCCTCCGCGTACTGTTTTTTACACACAGGATGCCTGGGAAATCCCGGGAAACGACTCTTGCTGAGGCGCCGGCGTCATTTTTTCCCAAAATGCTGCTCTCGTTGAGGCGCCGGCCTCATTTCTGCTCCCGAATCGTTCCGAATCGTGCTCCCGCTGCAGCGTGGGCCTCATTTTCGGATCGGTGTTTGGCCTCCGTCGTTCAGGATGGCGTTCTCGCCCCAGCGCGGGCCTTTTTCTCGCGCGCCCATCCGCCCGCCACCACCGCGCCGCACCACCACCACCACCACCACCACCACCACCACCACCACCACCACCACCACCACCACCACCACCACCACCACCACCACCACAACCACCACCAGCACCAGCACCAGTACCAACACCACCACCAGCAGCACCACCACCACCACCAGCACCACCACCACCACCACCATCACCACCACCACCACCACCACCACTACCACCACCACCACCACCACGACAACCACGCACACACGCACGCACGCACGCATGTGCACCACCACCCACTACGCACGCGCGCGCGGAGCCACAGGTCCGCTACGACACGCGTCCGCGGATAGAGAAAATCAGCGCCATGGTAAGGGATGGGAGGGAGGGGTAGGACGTCAGATATGACGCGAGCGCACCTAGCTTGTCCTCCTCCCCCTCCCCCTCCCCCTCCTCCTCCACCTCCCTGCTCCCTGCTCTCTGCTCCCTGCTCCCTGCTCCCTGCTCCCTGCTCCCTGCTCCCTGCTCCCTCCTCCCTGCTCCCTGCTCCCTTCTCCTCCTCCTCCTCCTCCTCCTCCTCCTCCTCCTCCTCCTTCTCCTCCTCCTCCTTCGGCGGCCAACTCGTGGGAGCCTCCCATACCGTCTTGTCGGCTCTTGCGATTCGACGCTGGTCAATGCGAAATCGACGCTAAATCGACGCTAGTCGGCACCGCATTGACGCGGATCGAAGCTCGCCGACGCTGAATCGGCGCTATCTCATCGACTCCCAGACGCGAATCGACGCTAATCGTTGCTAAAGACGGAATTAGCGGGGTACACCAGGCTCCCATGATTTGCTACCGAAGAACCCTGCGTGCCCTCGCCGATCAACCGAGCAATGACTCGGGCAGCTCGATGGGCGGCGGGAGGGAGGGCAGGCGCATGCCTGATGAGCAGTTCAGAATTCGATGGGCGGGGTTTGCCTGGCGCATGCCTGATGGGCAGTTCGGAATTCGCGGAGCACATGGCTAGATCCGAACCCCACCCTCGCCCCCCATCGATTCTGGAGAACCGAGGGTTGGTCGGGGTAAGGTACGGTGAGAACCTCGACTAGATCTGAGAGCATTCGGAGACACCCAGATACCTTAAAGACCTTTGAGGCCATGCAAGAACCTTTAAAAACCATCGAAGGTCGCAGGGAACCTGTGAAGACCTTCATAAGTCTACGGGCGCATCCGAAGACCGAGGAGAGCATCCAGAAATCAACAGGAAGCTGTCGAAACCACCCGAGACCCTGCGACCGACGAGGGTCGTCTCAAATCTAGCTCTCTTCGCACCAGTCAGTGGCAATAATCAATGCCAACCATTGGCGCAGAATTTTACGCACGTGGTTACGGAAGCGAACTGCGCGGAAGACAGGCGGTTTGTATAGTCTGGAAGCTCACTCACAGCTTGGGGGGCCACATGCGAACCCTACCCCTACACCCCACGATTTCTGAGGGGGAGGGTGGGGTTCACTTCGTTCGGGAGCTCTCGAGCGCAGTGAACCCCAACCTCCCCCTCAGAAATCGTGGGGGGGTAGGGGTAGGGTTCGCATGTGGCCCCCCACAGCTGGAGCAGCCAGCGCCAAACCTTGCGCTCGACGGCGCCGAATGTCCGATGTGGGCCGACGCGCAGGAGACGCTGCCGCGCCAACGCGGCAGGACACTGCCGCGGGACTCCTCCCCGCCTCCCAGCCCTCGGGGTGCAAGCGGGGGCCAGGGGGGGGGGGAGCAGGTTGGCCCGAGGCACGCGGGCGGACGAGAGAGGGGGTCGGGGGATCTTGCTGAGATGCTAAGGAGCGCAGTGAAACGTGGGAGCTTTCCGCTCCCCAGACATGGCATCTCCCACCCCACTGGCCTCAACCCCCCTTTCGGACTGGGGGCCTCCCTCATGGGGTCCGAGCAAATGGGGCCAGAGAACCGCGCATTACCGCCGATGCATCGCCGATGCATTTGCGATGCAGCCGACGTCGGCGGTGCATCGGGGCCGTCGGCGCAGAGTCAATCGGGCTCCACATCCAGCCACATTGCCGATGTATCCGCGATGCGGCGCGATCCTCCGACCCCATGTGATCGGACCCCATTTGGGGGAAACCACGTGCCGATACCGCTGCTCCCCCGACCTCTCATGGGATCCGTTCTGACCAGAACTTCGAGGCGAATCCAGCGGTGGCGACGAGGGCATCCCTGGAGGCCCCAAGAGACGAAAACGATAAGAGGGTACAGACATTGGTAGCTCCTCCACCTCCTCCTCCTCCTCCTTGTCCTGTTGCTCCCCCTCCACCTCCTCCTCTCCCCCCTCTCCCTCCTCCTCCGCCTCCACCTCGTCCTCCTCCTTCTCCTCCTCCTCCTCCTCCTCCTCCTCCTCCTCCTCCTCCTCCTCTTGCTCCTCTCCCTTCTCTCACTCCTCCCCTTCCTCCTCCTCCTCCGCCTCCTCCTCCTCCTCCTCCTGCTCCTCCACCTCTCCCTCCTCCTCCTCGCACACTTTAGCAAGCCCCCCCCAGATGGCAAGCCCCGGGAGGCCGGAGGCCGCGCGCGGGGGGGGCGGCCAGGGGGCCTCAGGTGCGACGTCCACGGAACACTGGCCGCACGGGCGCACGCTGCGTCCTGGCCCCCCCCCGGTGGCACGCGCCGCCACCGGCGGCCGTCCACGTCGACGTCCTCTGAGCAGTTCCTGGGTGGGGAGCCCAGGGTGAAAACTGAAATGCCTTTTCGATGGATGTTCGAGGCTTGAATCTGCAAAGGGTGGATCACCAGACGGATTGAGGTTCGAGGTGCAGAAGCCCATATGGAATTCACCCTCAGCCCTCCACCCTGAGAAAATGCTCAGGTCCTCGTCGTCGTCTGCGGCGTCGGCGTCGTCTTGAGGCGTCTCTGGCGAGAAGAATGCCGCCATCGGCTGGACGCCGGACGCAGCTCGAGGAACTGAACGCTGGCATCCAGCAGGCCTCTCGTGGCCAAGGCTTGACGCCATTCGAACCCCTTGCCAAAGCGCACCTCCGGAGAGGCCTGCGTGTCGATGTTGACTCAGACTTCCAGTCGTCGTCGTCATTGATTCGTCGTCATCGTCGTCGTCGCCGCCGTCGTCGTCGCCATCGGTCGTAGTCGTCGTCGTCGTCCTCGTCGCCGCCATCTCGCAGGGCCGTGTGGGCCCATCCTGGCAGAATGCCCTGCACCACCACCAGGCTCAAGATGAGCTCGCACCGCGTTCGGGATGCAGCTGCACGCAATCAACTTCTACTGCGTTCGCGCAAAATGATTCCACCTTTGCTCGGGCTGTAACTAACCTCTCCGAGAGCAAGACGGCAACACCGCGTCGAAACACTACCGCATGCCCATCACGACCTAAAGCGATGGAACAAATAAAGGAGGGGCAGGAAAAACCACCGTGCTATGGGGAGGGGGTGGGAGGAAAGAACATGAAAGGGACGGGAAAGGGGAGGAGAACTGGGACTGAATACCAGGACCGCTGCTGAATCCAACCTCCCATGAGTCGCCCCGGGTACGAGCATGTAATATCAATGCGGGCGCTTGGGCCCAAACCCGACGACAGGCCAGAGTAGGGGCTTGGGTAAAAGTCCAGCCCTACCCCTTGGCGTCCGAAACTTGAGGCGGCAGCAGGGGCGTGTATAGATCCACATGTCCGACGATGGTGATTATATCACTGCGCGGCCCTGGGAAACGACCCCCTCCCGGAGACAGCGTTCCAACCCCGATCCATGTCTGGTGGTCCCTGGGCTCGAGAACAGGCCCCAGGGGTCCATATCAAGAAATACGCCCGGAATGATACAGCTTGTGGAAGGCGTCACATCGTCGGAGGTCCAGGTCGACGACCGGTGCAGCCTAATGTCCCTGACTAGCAACATCCAAACCATTGACTTTCCTGAATCGTTGGGTGGGGGGGGGGTCCAGGGTTCGGATTCCGCCACGTGTGGACAAATGCCCAACCTTACCCCCGCCGCCCATCGAGTACCCTGAGTCGTTGATCGGCGAGGGCAGTTCGGGGATGGACAGACCTCCCTTTAGTAAAACGTGGTTTAGTGAAAACGACCTGAGGCCCAAACCTGGCGGGCGCAAGCCTGGAAAATAACGGTCGCGGCGCCCTCTCGAGAAACGAAAACGGACAATTCACTAGTCGACGTGTCACTGTTGGGGGTTCTGTCCACCCCCGAGCAGTATTCAGATCTCGCCGCCGAGTCCGGGCCTCCTCCGCGCACGCGCTCTCTGGCCAGGATCTGCGGCCCCGCTCGTGGACCCCCCCCCCTCCTTGGCATCGCTCGGACGTGGGCGTCTTCCCTCGGCGAGGGCCATCGAGGAGCATGCTGGAAAATCTTGTGAAGGCAGCGCGCGGAACCAAACCATGCACGGGCATTGGACGCCCGAGCAGTGGCAGGCCTCCTGGACGTCGCCGAGTCCTCAACCCTACCGCCGCCGCCCATCGAGTCTCCTGGTCCGCCGATCGGCGAGGGCAGGGTCCGGATCCCCTCCTCCCCAATCTCGCCCTCCTCGTCCTCGTCCTCCTCCTCTTCCTCAAGCGTACCCAGGGGCGCAATCCTGATCCATCCATCGCGCCCGACTCGCTCGCTGGCCAGCGACAGTGGCGGGGCGAGACGCCTGATGTCTCAGTGCAGGCAGAACGGAGAGACACGTCCTCCTCTTCCTCGTCCTCGTCTCAGGTCGGACATGCTCTCGTGCAGGCGGGTCTTGGAAGAAACGGGCAAACAGTCAACAACTATACAAACATGTTTAAACAAAAATCGAAACATCGCCCCAAGACTACTTGTATCTACGATTCTTGAGCAGTCCTCAGGAACATGCCCGACTTAAATCCTCGTCCTCGTCCTCCTCCTTCTCCTCCTCCTCGTCCTCCTCGTCATCCTCGCCCCGACCCTCCCCTCCGACATGCCGTGGAGCCACAGCTCGAGCTGCTCCCCGGGCAGGCAGCTCATGGCCTGCGCGCCCCCGCGGCAGGGAGCGGCGGCCCCCCCGTGGCGGGCGGCGGCGGCACGGCGGGCAGCGGCGGCACCGACGGCGCCGGCACCGCGGCGAGGAGGCGGGCGCGCCGCAGGAGCAGCGCGGGGACCCCTCGAGAGCTGGGCCGCGGCCGCGCTGCCGCGCTATCACTGCTGGGCCCGAGCGGAAACGAGTCCTCCTCCCCCGTGCCGCTGCCCCCCCCCCCCCCCCCCCCCTGTCTGCCCCTCCTCCTCCTCCCGCTTCCGCCCCCTCTGCCCCCTCACTCCTCCCTCCCGCCCCTCCTCCTACTCCTCCTCCTCCTCTTCCTTCACTCTTCCTCCTCCTCCTCCCTCCTCCTCCCTCCTCTCCTCCTTCTCCTCGTCCGTCCTCCCTCCTCCTCCTCCTCTCCTCCTCCTCCTCCTCTCCCTCTCTCCTCCTCCTCCTCCTCCCCCTTCCTCCTCCTCCTCCGTCCTCCTCCTCCTCCTCCTCCTCCTCCTCCTCTCCTCCGCCTTCCTCCTCCTCCTCCTCCTCCTCCTCCTCCTCCTCCTCCCTCCCTCTCCTCCTCCCTCCTCCTCCTCCTCCTCCCCTCCCCCCCCCCCGCCCCCCTCTCCGCTTCCTCCTCCTCCTCCTCCTCCTCCTTTTCCTTCCGCCCCAGTCGTTGCTCCCCTGCCGTCGTTGCCCCCCTGTCCCTGCCCCCGGTATTTCTTCCCCCCCGGAGCCCTGCGGCGCGCCCCGCCGCCCCGCTGCGCCCTGGGAGGCGCGCGACGCGGCTCCCGGGCTGCGGGCGCGCAGCGGGCGCGCGGCAGCAGCAGAGCGTCCCGCCGCGGCAGCGAGGTCCCTCCCGGGCCCCGCCCCTGCGACGGCAGGGCAGCGCGCGGGTGCTGCCAGAAGTTGGCTGCCGCTCGCTCCGCTCGTGCGTCGGAGCTGCGTCGGGCGTCCGCCGATCTGAATCGACCTTGGATCGGCACCGAGTCGAACCCGAGTCGAACTTGAAGCGATTTTGAGTCGGACTTGAGTCGAACTGGGGTCGAACAGATCCATTAGGTGGGCCCCAACGAGCATCAAACAGAAGTACCCTTTGGCCCAGGGTGCCCCCAGGATTTCCATGGAGGCCCCCACGGCCTCCAGAGAGCCCCGGGCGAAGCCCCGAGGGCCCCCGGGGGCTCCAGAATTGAACGAACAGCTGGGGGCACCTCGGGCCAGGGGCACCTCTAGCAACCCCGAGCGCTTGCCACGAGGACAGGCGCAACGACAAGGGGGACGACCGGGCGGCCACCAAGCTGCGAGGGTCTTTATTGTGCACCCTCGGACACGCCCAGCGCGAAGGTGCTACAGTTACAGGCTCCTCCGCTCGAAGATTTGCGGAACGCGCAAGACAACTGGCAAAAAAAGAGGGCCGCTACCACCTTGGAGTCACGTCTTCTGAATCTCCAGGAACCCTGGAACACGTAAATTACAGCACACGTTCGCACCCGAGGTAACAATCACTCGTGAATTGCGACGTGCTCCCGCTCCCAAACCACCATCCATGGCAACTTGCATTACAGGCGCGCCCTCGAGAGCAAAACCACGAGTGAATTACTACGCGGTCGCGCCTCCGACGCCACACTCCCAAACAAATCAAACTTGCGCGCTCCCAGGGCTCCAGTCCCTTGCAAATCAGAACCGAAATCGCAGCCCCGAGACCACACTCGATCGTACAATGACAACCCCTTGGCAAAATAAGTTCCTTTTCGCGCCCCTGGAAGCCACAACCCCCTGGGCAAAAATCTGGTGCAACATCAACAGATCCGTGCAGCTGACACCGCAAACAAGGCGCGCTCCCCGGGCCACAAAGCATGTTTTTGTGAAGGGGCCCTGGGACACACAGATAAAATAGACACAAATGACAGGATCCCCCATGTTTTCCCATATTCTCTGGGAGATCGAGGATGAATTGTGTCTGTGTGTCTTTTTCCCTCCTGAAAAAACCATGTGTTTGCAAATGACTTCGCCCTCGCGCCCCCGAAACAGCAATCCCTTCATAACTTAAACGAATACGCACTCCCGAGGCCACATGTCTTCCTGTATGGTGTTGCAGACTCGCGCCCCCGAGACCTCGATTAAAACGCTGTCGCGCCCTCGAAACCACAGCCCCAATGCAAATTGCAGTCGGGTTGCGGATTTGATACAAATGCAGCCGGGCTGCTTAAATGAGGTGCGATACAGGAAGAACGAAATCCCTCGTTGACCCCCAAAGCGCCTGCGTGCACGAGGAGGGCTAGAGGAACAACCATCAACGGACATAAGGAGCATCAAAGCCTTTCCGAACCCGAAGCGGTCCTTAACCGACCCTCCCTGATATTGAACCCCTGGGGATAAGAAAATTCGGAATCCAGGGGGTGATTAACGTTTTCCCGGATATCACAGCATATTGATGACGATGAGAATGAGGATGAGGATGAGGATGAAGATGAAGATGAAGATGATGATGATGATGATGCTGATGATGATGATGATGATGATGATGATGCTGATGATGTTGATGATACTGATGATGATGACGATACTGATGCTGATTGATGATGAAAATGATGATATTAATGATGCTGATGATGCTGATGCTGGTGATGGTGATGATCCTGGCCGTCTCCGTAGATCCTCGTTCTGATGGTGCCTGGCGCCTCGAGATATGGCATTTAAAGCTTGCATATGCTCTGGAGGTCCTTGGCGCTCCTCCCTAGGAAACCCCTCTTGCGAACCACCTCGATAGCAACGTCGATGTGCAACTCTCCCCCGCGATGAATGAAGAAATTCGGCCTTGCCGCCCCTCTTCCCCGACCAAATATGCATTGGCCGGGAATGATAAACTATCGGGTCTTCATCGGGAAACGAACGATGACATTAACGTAAACACTCTGAGGTCCGCGCGGATTTCTGGGATCGGCACTGGACCCCCCTCCTGGCGCGCGGAGCGCGACACGCCAAGGGGCCCCCGCGCCGATCCGAGAAATCCGCGCGGACCTCCGAGTTTTTATGTTTATGTCATTGTTCGTTCCCTACAGAAGGGAGGGAGGGATGATCAGTTACAGAAGGGGGGGGGGGAGGATTTATGTATTACCCGGGGGTCGCGGTCATTTCAGCGTCTCGACTGTACGTCACGCTCGCGCCCCTGGGGCCCTACGCGGCGCGCGCGCGCGCCCCCGGGGCCCCTTGTAAACATTGCAGAGGCACCACGCCCACGGGATCACCATCCATTGTACTGCTGCCGAAGCCGCAACCCCTTGCCGAGGCCAGGACGAGGATACCACCGGGTGAAGATACATCGAGAATCGCTGAGACCCGCCGGATCTGGAGGATGTCTCAGGCGCCGCGGCCTTCTCGATGTTCGGGTTGAGCGCTCTGGAACGCTCTGAAACGGTTCGTCCTCGTCCTAGCCCCGTCCGATTACGTCCCTTGATCGTCTCCGGAAGCCACACCCTCCGAGGCAACTACCCGGCGCAGATTCAACAGACCCGTACTCCGGACGCCAAATCACCACGTCTGAGTTTCGCCCTCAGGGCCACAACTCTTTGTCGAGTACAGCGGGATCGCGATCCTGGGGCCACGGACCTGTTTTGCCAATGACGTCGCCCTCGCGCCCCAGGAGCCACAACCCCCTGGCCAGGTTAAACCAAATCGCCCTCCCGAATCATACGCCTCGTATGTGACTCCACACAGGCTTGCGCCCCCGATGCAAGAGTCCATTGTCAACTGAAGCAGCTTCGCGCCCGCATCGAGATCAGCGAGACCCCGTTGTGCAAAGCACGGTCCGACTCGTGCTCCCGAGGCCGCGCAATCTCTAGGGCAGAAGGCCTCTACTTTACTGCACCCGTGTGTGCGTGCGGTGGGGAGCCGGTCGCCCCACCTGATTCAGCAAAAAAGAATCAGTGACCCGTTTGTAGGGGACCCAGGTGTCGGAGGGCCAAACAGAAAAGGGATAGGGTGTCTGCTCTGCAGATGTATCGAGCGGAACCGCCCTGAGACTGGTCGCCCTCATACGAAGGCGGGAACCTAAGTGACCTCACTATGTTATTAGGTGTTAGGGGGGTCGTTCATCATCGATGACTGCCCCACCTTACCGTTTCCAGAAAATCCTCTGGCCCTGAACCCGACTATATGGCCGAATCGTCAAGAGTTTCGAAGGAGGCAAGGCTTAGGGCGGGCATGTCCTCCTTCAGGCGGATTTTGGAGGAAAATGCAAACTAGTCAAATGTAACAATAGTCAAACATAGTCGAAACACGTTCCCCAGACTACTTTCCGATAAATTTTGAATATTCCTCCTGGAGAGGGACATGTCCGACTTAAGTCAAGGCAACCAACGCTAGTCCACAATAGCGCGAGGCTGCCAAAGATGGTCTCGGCCAGCCCCAAATTGAGCTCAACGTGTCTCCCACGCACAACATGCGGTGAACGCTCTAAGACGGCGAGAGACCATCCTGCCACAGCTGTTAATTCAAAGATGTGAATCGGACACTTCCCTCGCATGGCATCCCAATGTTGTTTCAAGACAACCCCCAGGCGTCCCAACATAGCTCTGGTAAGGCCCACGGTGACAGCAAGGCGGGTGGCGGCAGTCTGCGAGGCTATTACGGAGCAGAGGCAGGGACATACTGTGCAGAGGAGATGTGGAGAATGCAACGACGACGATGATGACGATGACGATGGTCATCATCATCACGTCATCGTCATCGTCAGCATCATCAGTATCATCGTCAACATCATCATCATCATCACCACCGTCATCATCAGCAGCATCAGCATCAGCAGCATCAACATCATCATCGTGACACATCCTCGTCCTGACCCTCATTCTCCTCACCATCATCACGTCCTCGATCCTCGATCCTCCTCGATCCTCCTCGACCCTCCTCGATCCTCGATCCTCCTCGATCCTCCTCGATCCTCCTCCTCCTCCCCGCTCGCCGTGCGGACGCGCCAGCCGTCCACGTGGGAGTCCACCTGCGCGTCCCCGGCGGCAGCGGCGACAGGCGGGCCCAGGAGCAGGAAGGGGAGGCAGGGAGGACGACGAGGGCCCGGGAGGAGAGAGGGAGGAGAGGCCGCGTCCAAGACCTCGCCGGAGGGAAGCGGGGAAGCCCGCGGGCCCAGGAGAGGGAGGGGAGGCAGGGAGGACGGCGAGGGCCCAGGAGGAGAGAGGAAGGGGAGGCCGCGTCCAAGACCTCGCCAGAGGGAGGCGGGGAAGCGGAGGAGGAAGAGGGATCAGGGAGATAAGAAGACAGAGGAGAAACACAAACGAGAAGGGGGCGAGCAGGGCCCAGGAGGAGGAGAGGAAGGGGAAGGGCAGGGGCACGACCAGGAGGCCATGGAGCCTGCTTCAACTGGCTGTCGGAAGCAAAACTCAGATGACCTGAAATGAAAGCGGTCGGATGAGGCGAGAGGGGAAATGGGGAACAGGAAAAGGGACACAAAAAGAGGGGAGGACATATGAGAGGAAGAGACGAGGAGCAGGTGGAGCCAGCATGAGCACTGGGATGGGAGGACGACGACGTGAAGGGCCCCACGCGAGGAGAGATGGACCAAGAGGATGAAAGAGGCCCAAAAGTGGGTGTACCTTTTCCCTCTCGCAGCGGCGAGCGATGGGGGGAAGTGAGAAGGAGAAGGCCTTCTCAGAAAATTCGAATGTCCCTCGGCCTTCCGAGAAGTGTTCTAAGCCCTCCCCGAAGACAAACCACAAGAACTTCTCAGAAGGCTCGAGGGCTTCTGACAAGTCCCGCCGCCTTCTGAGAAGGCCTTCTCCTTCTCGCTTCCCCCCCATGGCACGCCACAAATTGAAAGGTTGGCCTCTCGGATCGGATGTCTTGTTGCAGACGATCGTCCGGTCCCATCCACCAATCTGCCCCTCCCCATCTCCTCCTCCTCCTCCATCTCCTCCTCCTCCTCCTCCTCCTCCTCCTCCTGCTCCTCCTCCTCCTTCTCCTCCTCCTCCCCTCCCTCCTCCTCCTCCTCCTACTGCTCCTCCTCCTCCTCTTCTTCTTCGTCTTCTTCTAATATCATTATTATTATTTTTATTATTCGTAGTATGATTATTATTATGTTTCTTATTATTGTTATTATTCGTCTTCTTCTTCCTCCTCCTCCTCCTCCTCCTCCTCCTGCCCCCCTCGCTCGCCGCCGACTCTCGGCGCCCTGGGCCCTGGGCCCTGGGCCCTCAGATCCAACAGCGCGCGCGCAGCGCCGCCGCAACCATCCAGGGCCCCCGATCTGTCGAACTCATGCCTGCTCCGCGCAGTGGCGTGGAGTCCATGCCGCCCCGGCGCGTGGCCCACGGACGGCACGCCCGTTGTCCTCCTCCCCCTCCTCCTCCTCCTGCTCCTCCTCCTCCTCCTCCTCCTCCTCCTCCTCATGCTCCTCCTCCCTCTCCTCCTCCACCTCCCTCTCCTCTTCCTCCTCCTCCTCCTCCTCCTCCTCCTCCTGCCTCCTGCCTCTTCTTCCTCCTCCTCCTCCTCCTTTTCCTCCTCCAATTCCTCCTCCTCCTCCCCCTCCTCCTCCTCCTCCTCCTCGCGCTCTTTGCTTGGGTCTCCGGGGGTGGGGGCGCCTCCCTCTGGGACGCCATGTGCAAACCCCTCCCCACTACCCCACGATTTCTCAGGGGGGAGGTGGGGTGTTCAATTCGAACGGGACCTCCCGAGCGAAGTGAACCACGTCTCCCCCCGAAGAGATCGTGGGGTGGTGGGGTAGGGTTTGCATAAGGCCACCGAGGCCTCGTCATCGCCGGCCAGACGCAGCTCTCAGGGAGCCCTCGCTGTCCGCATGCGGCTGCCCCACCAATCTCGGCACACCCCTCACACGCCTCGTGGCCCCATAGGGAGCTCCACCGAAGGCCCCAATGTCAGGGGCCGTATGCCACGATCCGTGGCACACGCGGAGCTCCACCGCAGGCCCCAGAGACAGCGCCCGCACGGCGGCCGCGCCCCGCTTTGGCACACCCCTCACACGCTTCGCCGCCCCAACTGGGGGGTCTACCTAAAATCCCAGTTGCAGCGCCCGCACAGCCAGTACTCGCAGCGACGGCACTCGCACCTGCATACGGTTGGGCCCTTCGTCCAGATAATTTGTTGACAGGGATGGTTGCTTTACGCGCACAAAGGAATGTGAGCCCGCCCCCCAACCTTCCGTGCCAAAAACTACTGTAAAGCGGTCGAGAGACGCCCCCGCATGCTCCAGCTTTGGAGACTACGTGCGGTTCCCAACCATCCTGTGGTGTTGGATCCTCGCTTCGAAATGACAGCGCCCCGCGTCCTCCTCCTCCTCCTCCTCCTCCTCCTCCTCCTCTTCCTTCTTCCCCCCCTTTTTTTTACCTCTTCTCTCCGCATCAGTCAACCAAATCGGCACACCCCTCGCACGAGCCGTGGCCCCACAGGGAGCTCCACCCAAAAGCCCCAAGGCGGTGTACCACGTGCGGCCGCCCCACCACTTTCGGCACACCACTTGCATTCTTCGTGTTCCCAGTGGGAACTCCACCGAAGGCCCCAAGGGGGTGTACCACAAGCGGCCGTCCTACCCATTCCGGCACACCCATCACACATGTCGTGGCCCCATTGGGAACTCCACCCAAGGCCCCAAGGGGGTGTACCACGTGCGGTCGCCCCTCCCCTCTCGGCACACCCTTCACACGTTTCGTGGCCCCATAAAGGGGGCTCCAGCTGAAGCCCAAAGGCGGTGCACCACATGTGGCCGCCCCCCATATTCCGGCACACCCCTCGCACTCTTCGTGGACCCGTCGGAAGCTCCACGGAAGGCCCCCATATTTCGGCACACCCCTCGCACTCTTCGTGGCCCCGTCGGAAGCTCCACGGAAGGCCCCAATGTCAGGGGCCGCATGCCGCGCGTCGTGAGGCCAGGAAGCCTCCGTAGCAGCGCCCGCACGGCGGCCGCGCCCCATTCCAGCGCACCCCTCACGCGCTTCGTCGCCCCGGCCGCCCCGCCCCATTTCGGCACACCCTTCACACTCTCCGAGGCCACATCAGGAGATCCACCGAGGAGAGATACCCACCAGCAATCGGTTGGGTCATTCGCCAGAATGTCTATTTCGTTGAGAGAAAACGCACGGCGATGACGACGAGGACACCGACGATGCCGACGACGACGGAAGCGACGATAATGGAGGCGAGGAATCTGAATGACGCCGACAACGACACCGACGACCGAGCAGGGGGTAGAGGCGGAGGCATTGGAGGCGCAGGACGACGACGACGACGACGACGACGGAGACGACGACGACGACGTCATCAGCGGCGACGACGACGACAAGGGAGGCGACGAGTGGAGGTGAGGATTATGCTGTTCCGGCCTACTTTAGCCTTGATCGCAAGAAAGAGTTTCGAGCACCAGGAAAATACCAAAAGTGGAGGGCTTTCTCGTGCCGGACCCTTCGCTAGCGTGTCAGGCATACACTGCTTCGATATTCCTCTGGGTGCTCCAACTTATTTCTGAGATATAATCCTTGAGTAGGTGTGGTCATTGAGTACGATGGGAACAACGTGATGCCGACGACGGAGATGGGGGCAGCGGCGGCGCGCTGGCAGGGGCGGCGCTGCCGTGTAGGAGAAGCACCGGGGGATGCGCAGCTCGCCCGCGTCGGGTCGGAGCAGCGCCTTCAGGCGTAAGAGGGGGGGCCGAGGGGCGGAGGAGGAGGGGGAGGGGGAGGATGAGGAGGAGGAGGGGGAGGCAGGAGCAGGAGGAGGGGGAGGAGGAGGAGGAGAGGGGGGAGATGGAGGAGGAGGAGGAGGAGGAGGAGGAGGAGGAGGCGGAGAGGGGCCGATTGGTGGATGGGACCGGACGTACGACTGCAACAAGGCATCCGATCCGAGGGGTCAACCTGTCAATCTGCGGCGAGCGAGGGGGGGACGTGAGAAGGAGAAGGTCTTCTCAAAGGCGGTGGGACTTCTCAGAAGCCCTCGCGCCTTGTGAGAAAGTTTCTTTTTGTTTTCTGGGAAGGTTTCGAACACTTCTCAGAAGGCTTGTGGACGTCTGAACCTTCTGAGAAGGCTTTGTACCTCTCACTGACCCCTGGGGCTAGACGCCGATTCAAGGTCCTGGAAAACGCATCCTACCCAAAGCGAGTGCATTGGCATGGCGCTCGGATATCCGATCAAATCCACCAAGGATCCAGGGTCTAGAGTGGCAAATCCCTCGGGAAGGATATCTTGTCGGGGCTCGAGAAAAGGAAGGGGGTGTCCGAACGCAGACGGTCTACTAGGCCCGCTCAAAAGGCCATAGAGCCGGATGGGACCAAGAATGATCCCAGGATCAAGCCCGATCGAACCGCACTGAGTGCAATGAAGCAATAGTATACAGGATTAGCTATGTTGCTGACCACGGGTATTAGCGCCGATGCTGAATGCAACTTCCCAAGCATAATAGCATGGGACACACGCGTGCTGTGGAAAACAAGTCTTGGATCCGGGGGCCTTACTACCCTCAAGATGAAATTTTCATCCTGAATCGTTGTCTGACAATCCCGGGGCCCGTGGAGGGCTCCGAGACGCCGTAAACTGCGAAAAACCTGCGGACCTGGTTCCCTCAGGGCCCCTTTGAAGGGGCCCTGGGACACGCAAAACAAGACACAAATAACAGGATTCCTTACATTTTCCTATATTTTCTAGGTTTTCATCTTCCCCCCCACTTCCTATATTTCCCCATCTTTTCTAGGGAGTCGACGATTAATTGTGTCTGTGTTTTTTCCCCTCCTGACCACTTCCACCATAGCGGGAGTTGCATGCCAACGCTGGCGCGGAGGACTGGATGGGGAGGGATCGGGCCCAGACGCACCAACGTCGTGGCCGAAACTACGATGGTGAAGCTCGCTGCCATTGTCGAGGCTCCGGGTGCACCCTATGGGCCGTGGAGCATCAGAAGACGGTTCAGGACGAAAAGTCCGTCCCAGGGAGGGGAAAGCAAAGCAGGAGGACGAGTGGGATGGTGCTGGAGGACGAAATGCCCTAGTGTCCCGCCAGCGTGCAGGGGGTGCTACCGCGAGTCCTGTGCGCGGGGAGTGGGAAGAGAGGAGGTGCGGGAGGGGGGCAGGAGGACGGGGCTAGGCAGCTGCACCGGTGTCGCTATACCCTCCGGACCTCTCCCAGAGGGCTGTGTGCGAAGGCAGGGTAGCGGTAGCGTTATCCAGTCCGCTTCTGATTATCAAACCTCCAAGCGCCTTAACGCTCAGAAGCCGTGACTCTCTCAAATTAACGTTGGCTCCGTATCTCTCGCGGATCCCACAGCCCGGTCTGGTCCTGCAGAGGGCCAGACTGGGAGCCCCTCGCAGGCTGCAGGGAGAGAAGGCCTCCCGACCCCCGTCGCATTCTTCCCCTGTGGACCTCGTGCCATTTTCCTCACAGGGGCTGAAGCGTCCCTGGACCTCCTGTTCCTCCCCTCCCCCCCCCGAGAATATCCAGGACCTCCGAAATCCGTCCCAAGACCCATGGGGGGAAAGATCAGCGACAAATAACACATCGGACACCCTCCGATCACCTCCGCAGACGCGAGAGAGAGGGCATCCGCAGCGCAGACTGGCGCCAGGAACCCCAGCGACCTCAGACTGAGCCACTCTTTACAAGCGTCAGGAAGCCGCCCGAAAGAACCGATGATAACAAACAACATATCAACAACTGTTTTGATCTGCGGCGCCGTGGATCCAACCTGCGGTCGTGGCTACGGAGGGACTGCTGCGGTGCGACTTTGGTGCTACGGTGGCGAAGGAGGCTGGAAGGGAAGGGAGGGGAGGGCCGCGAACTGCTGGAGAACCCTCTCTGGAGTTGAAGAAAACGCGGACCATGACCACGACTGAACGCGGAGACGTCGTGCCCATCTTGCTCACCGTAAAACTTGGCCAACGTCACAACGCGGTTCGTCCCCGCGCATCGATGACGGCCAGCGTGGACAATGACCAAGATCGGCGTCGACGAGATCCCGCGACATGTCGGTCATGGTCCCCACTCTCCATCACAAAAAGAACATACGCAAACAGACAGAAGCAACGAACGGGAGCAGACGCGGACGTAGCCAAGCGCCCTCCCCAGAAACAGACGCCAGCCTAAAACACCAACCAAGACAAGGGATGGGGAGGGAGGGGAGAAGGAGGGAGAGGACGAGAAGGAGGAGGAGGAAGAGAAGGAGGAGGATGAAAGGAAAAAGAAGGATGAGGAGGAAAAGGAGGAGGAGGAGGAGGGAAAGGAGGCGAAGGAGGGGAAGAAGGATGAGGAGGAGGGAACGGAGGAGAAGGAGGAGGAGAACGAGGAGGAAGAGGAACTCATAATCAAAACACAGGAGCGCCCGCCCTGGCCCGCCGAAAAAAAAAAAAGTCACGCCGCCCGAGACGCACGGCGGACAAGGCGACCACCGTGCCAAAGGCCTCGGGAGGCCGTAGCTGTAAGTCGAAAGCGTCCGTCTACGAGGGGAATAGTCAAGAATAGCACTCGTGCTCTTCTGACAAGTTCGATGTCTTTCGAACAACAAGCATATACTATTTTCCGAAATCCGAATGTAAGAATTGGGGATCTTCTGACCCATGTCAACGCAGACCCGGGTCAATCAGGCCTTGCAACCTCCTGCAAACGCCTGCAAAATCCTGCGCCCAAACCCGGGTCAATGCTAAAAATCCTGCGGGATCCTGCAAGATCCTGCACCCAAGCCCGGGTCAATGCCACCCTGGACCTGCAGGATCCTGCAAGGTCGGGGCGCTCGGGCTGACCCCTGGCCATCGCTCGGACGTCCATTCCCTGTGTTTTTGTTCGGTTTCGTGCGTGGCTTTTTCGCCACATGAATCCAGGATGCTCCTCGATGGTCCTCGCCGAGGGAAAAATGCACACGTCCGAGCGAGGCCAACACCCACTCGCCACGCGGTGTGGCCACCGCACGGGCCCCCGGGGCACCGCCGCTCCCCGGACCTCTCTCCCGAGAGGCGCGCCCCGACCGGCCCCGCGAGGCGCAGGCCGAGTATATTGGCGACGAGGGAAGGGCGCCGGCCGCCTCGGCGGGACTATCACCCCCCAGACAAGCGCGCTCCACTGCTCGCAAAAGAACTGCTCGCCGGACCGGGCAAATTTTCGACACCCCTCACGAGGATCGTGGCCTCCGAGGGGGGGAGCCGCAATCGACTGCCCCCCCTCCCGCCCCAAGAGGCCCCCAAGAGCCCCCCAAGAGGCCCTGGGGGGCCCCAAGACGCCGCCAAGGAGCCCCAAGAGACTCCCAAGAGGTCCCCAAGAGGCCCTAAAGAGGGCTCCAGGGCGGGCGGAATGAGCGAAGCGATTAAATAACTACTCGCAAATGGCCTGGATCCGCCGCGGGGGATCTACGGTAACTTACATCAAAGCAGACATGTGTGTTTTCGGACGTTTGCGAGAAGGCACTTTGCGAGTAGTGGAGCGCGCTCGGTGATCCCCTGAGGTGCAGCGTTCGCCGCGCGCGCGCTGGCGCGGGCAACATGTATAGCCATATCCACTGCTGCGTGGACTTTGGGGAAGGGTCGCCAAAAAGCCCAGGCGCACTGAATATGGATAAAAAAATAATCTCGAAAGTGCGCGATATTCATCCATATCGACTTCGCCGCTGGTCTCTGGGGAAGTGAGCCCGAAACTCCAAGACGCAGTGGATACGAAAACAACTCTTGCCTGCAGCTGGGGTGCGGCGTCTGGCAAGCGGACTTTTCCCTTACCACTGTACTGTCTTATTCGTCCCCTGGCGAGACGAGAGCTTCAAAACAACGGTGCGACAAACCGATTAGCCCTGCTACGTCGCGTTCATGGGGAAACCAAAAAGGACCGATACCGCTACTCCCCGGAACCGCTCCCAAGCTGTTCTGACCAGGATTTCGAGGCGAATCCAGCGGTGCCGACGAGGACCTCCCAAGGAGGCCCGCAAAGGGGAAAACGGGCGGGGGTCAGAGGTAGGGGTACTTTTTTCTCGGGCACGCACTGGTTAATGCAAACTGGGGTCAGTCCAGCCTTGCAGGATCCTGCAAGATCCTGCAGGATCCTGCAGGATCCTGCACCCAAGCCCGGATCAGTGTGACCCTGGCCCTGCAGGATCCTGCAAGATCCGGCGCTCTGACTGACCCCCGTTTGCATTGACCCCCGTCTCTTGAGCCCAGGGCGGGGGACAGAGGTATGGGCACTCTAGGTTTCTTAATAAGCGTTTGTGGGTACCCCCCGGACGGGGTTCAACATCGCCTCGTCGTCGAGCCGCAACGGGGGTCGGAGCGCCTTCGGCGCGCGGTGGCTGCCCGCGACGGGGGTCGATGTGGGGCCGTCGGCGGGGGTGACGCCCCCCCGACGCTTATTGAGAAGCTCGGAATACCTTTCCTCCGCTGAGTTCAGGCCCAGGGAGCCGATCCGGACGGGGAGGAGGAGGATCGAGGAGGAGGAGGAGGAGGAGGAGGGGGAGGATCGAGGAGGAGGAGGAGGATCGAGGAGTGGGAGGATGAGGATCGAGGAGGAGGAGGAGGAGGATCGAGGAGGAGGAGGAGGAGGATCGAGGAGGGGGGGAGAAGGGGGAGAAGGAGGAGGAGGAGGGGGAGGGAGGAGGAGGAGGAGGAGGATCGAGGAGGGGGAGGAGGAGGGGAGAAGGAGGAGGAGGAGGAGGAGGAGGAGGAGGAGGGAGGAGGAGGGAGGAGGAGGATCGAGGAGGAGGAGGAGGAGGAGGAGGAGGGGGGGAGGAGGAGCGAGGAGGAGGAGGAGGAGGAGGGAGAGGAGGAGGAGGAGGGAGGAGGAGGGGGAGGGGGAGGAGGGGAGGAGGGGGGGGGAGGAGGAGGAGGATCGAGGAGGAGGATCGAGGACCGAGGCTCCAAGACGGATGACCGAGGCGAGGAGGTATCGTGCCGGGCACGAGCCCTCCCTGCGGCGGCCGGCCTCCCTCTCCAGGGCCAGCAGGAGCTGCACCTGCTCTCCGCGGGGCGGCGGCGCGCCGCGGGGGGGGGGGAGGGTGGGGGGGAGGTGGGAGGGAGGGGGGGGAGGAGGGAGGGAGGAGGAGGGGGGGAGGGAGGGAGGAAGGGGGGAGGGAGGGGAGGGGGGGAGGGAGGGGGAGGAGGGAGGAGGGAGGGGGAGGAGGAAGGAGGGGGGGGGAGGGAGGGGGAGGGAAGAGGAGGGGGAGGGGGGAGGAGGGAGGAGGAGGGAGGGGGGAGGGAGGAGGGAGGAGAGGGAGGGAGGGAGGAGGGAGGGAGGGAGGGAGGAGGGAGGAGACCCCTCCTCGCTGTGCGCTCCGCGATCCGTCGCCCTCGCCGCGCTCCTCCTCGCCCCTCTCGCCCTGATGCTCCTGGTCCCCCTCCCACATCCTCCTCGACCTCGCCTCTCGTCCCAGGACCGAACCCGCAACGATGTTCCAAACAAAATGGCGCTCAAAACGAGCAACGTAAGGAAACCCGACGTTTAAAACGAAATATTAGATCGAAGCAGGTGTCAAACGAAACGACAAAGGAAACGAGGCGTTCAAACCAACAGTGCACAACGAAACATAACAAAAGCGAACAACGAAACCTAAACACAACAAAGGCCCAATCCAAACTAAACAACGTTGTGGTCAATCCTTGCTCTCATCAAATACGTGCCATGATGTTTCTCATTCGTATTCATCCCATGACACAACCTTCTGCCTTCTGAACTATCTGTATTGTCCTTGGTCTTCTTCAGACTCGCCCTTCTGCCTTCAGCATCGCGACCCGCAACACAACACTTGCATCATGGCTCTTCTGTGTTGTGCCGTGCTGCTGCTCACCATCCTCGCACTCAAACGTATCATCGCCATCACCGCGATCCCCGTCGCCACGATGACGGCAACCGACCGACGCCTCATGAGGAGCATCCGCACCAACAACAAAACGAAGGATGCTGATGATGATGCTGCTGCTGATGATGATGATAATGATAATGATAATGATAATGATGATGATGATGATGATGATGATGATGATGATGATGATGATGATGATGATGATGATGATGATGCAGACGAGGTTGAAAATCATCATCATCATCATCGTCATTATCATCGTCATCATCATCATCATAATCATCATCAAATCAGGGTCCACCCCTGACAGGACACCCATGGCCAAGACCTTCTGAGGCACCCTGGGAAAAGCTGCCGCCGTAGACCCCAAGACGTGTAGAGACAAGTCCACAAGAAACCTTCCACGGGAAACCCAACTCCCAGGATTCCCCATAGTTCCCCAATCAGTGCTTGCACTGAAGGGGTCCTAGCGGAAGTTGAAAGATTTGGCGAAAGTTTTCCGCCGATTGTGGTTGCAGGCTGGGTTCCTGGGTTCCTGGTTCCTGGGTTCCAGGTTGGTTCCGGGCCGATTTCGGTGGGTTCTGGGTTCCCGGGCTCCCAGATTCCCGGTCGATCCCCACAGCGCAAACCATCCACTGATTGGGGTTTTCTCTGGTGTAATTTCTCTATGTTTTCGATTGTCGTCTTCCCCCCCGCCTCCGGTAAGTTCCCATATATTTTTCCGGGGGGGCGACGATGAAATTGTGTCTGTGTGCCGCTGTGAGGGGAGCCAGTGCAGAGGCAAGAACATCCGCGCGGACCGCCGAAAGTGTACAGAGGAGGCCCGTCCACAAGAAACCTTCCACAAGAAACCCAGCCCTGAAACCCTAGGACGTCCATCGATTCTTGGTGTGGGGACGTCACGCTCTCCACAGCAACACCATCGAAACTCCAGAAACCCAGGGCACCCTGGAGGCAAGCAGGGTGTTTCTTGGCATGGGTCTCCACCGATTCTTTTCTCTCCACGTGCATGCTGCAAAAGACTGTTTATTGAACAGGGACCTACCAAAACGGAAATCCTATCACCCTGCAGCGCAAAGTTCCTGGAGCCACAGTAGATTCCAATGGTAAGTGCAATGTGCTAACACGGTTACACCGATGTATTGAGCTGAGACGACCTGAGCCAGAAATGTTTTAGGAACAGTCCGTGCAAACCACAGAAGGTTCTTAGAACATTTGTTGATAAGCAAAGGCAAGTCAGCACTCTTCGCTACTGGCTGAATTTGTCATGTCCTGCCCAAACGGCCTGATTAGCACCTGCGCCTGCGTGGCCAGAATCATCTGCGGCCGTGCTGCGTCAGACTGCTTGCTACACTGCCTCGGGTTTAGGCGGCGACATTAGAAGGCTACCCCCACCAACCATTGACCCTTCTGAATCGATGGGAGGCGCGGGTAGGAGTCGGATTTCGCCACGTGTTCGACGAATTCCGAACCCTACCCCTGCCGCCAATCGAATTGTCGCGTGGTTGTAAGAATTGAGCAGGGACCGACCGTCCCAGCATTCCTGTAGTCCTACAACGAAATGTTCTTAGAACCCAAACGTCTCCTAATAACAAGAACAAGACAGGCTCCGCCAGACATGTTCCAAGAACACTTCGTGGAAAACACAAAAGGTTCTCAGAACATTGCTTGGTAGGCCTACAGGCGAGACAGGACGCTTCGCCACTGCTTGAAAGAAGCCTTCCCCCCGCCCCCTACAGTCGGGGCGTTGACCCAAGGAACCCTGAACAAGGAACGAGGCCCCTTTTTTCAAATTAGTGAAAATTCCATTTCTTATGGACAACCTCGAGAACCTAAGGCAAGCTGTAGAACAATCGAGGAACACCGAGCCCCTCCCAAACGAGAAGGGTAGCTTCTTCAGCGCCCCGACTATACCCCTCTCTGCGCGCAGCTCGGGGAGACGTAAGACTCGGGCTCGGGGGACTCGGGTCGGCCCGGCGGGGCCGTCAAGGACATTACGAGACCCCGTTTGTGACCTCTGAAGCGGCCTCCCGCTGCAGACCTCGGGCAAGAACTGCACCGTCACAGTGCGGGACGCGCCCGTCAAAAGGCGTATCGACTTGCCCCAGAACTGCTGGCCCGTCGATCTCTACGAAGCACGCCTGCAGTACAGTGCTCCGTGGATCAACCGACTGTTCTACGTGGATTTCTCATGGGCGCGGCGAGAAACTCCAGCTGGGGGGTAAATCGATTCCGTAGTCGATCCCTACTCGAACCTAGAGGCAGGAGAGCCCAGAATCGAATCGATAAGTCGCGATCGAAATGAATCGGATCGGCGGAAATCGGCAGCCAAGTCAGGAGAAGTCGAAACGGCGAACACCGGCAGGCTAGAATGCCTCCAATCAGAAATCGGCTCCCACGTCGGAATCCCAAATCCAATCGAAACGGAATCGGAATACGTCGAAATCGAATCGGATCGAATCGGAGGAATCGAAACGAGCCCTGCCAGAGGCCACTCCAGCGCCAGGGCCACTCTGGCGCGAGGCCACGGCGCCGCCCCTGGGCGGCGGGGAGAGGCGGGTGCCCCCCCCCCCTGCCGGCCTCGAACAGGGACTGCCGCAGCGCGGCGTGGTTCCTGCAGTGGACGTCCTCGGCGTGCGGCGGCTCGGCGGCGGCCGGGGAGGACGACGGCGGACACTGATTGGAGAGGACACGCGAGAGGACACAAGACCCTTCCGAGGGCCACGTTGCCACAGAAATGCAGGAGGCATGGGTCGCAAGGCACAGGACACGAGGACACTAATCCGGGCCGCCTGTAGGGGATCGACTACAGAACGTATCTAATCCGAGCTTGAGTTGTTCGTCGAATCCATGGGACATGTTGAGGATGCTCGCAGATCTACGAACACTGCTCGCATGGCTCGACGAGAGAGAAACGACTCTGTAGACGATCCCCCCTACTCGACGACGACGACGGCAGGGACGACGACGGACACTGGACAAGACGACGACGGCCGAAGACGCCTGACGACGGCTGCTACGGCGGCGGCGAACGCCCAAGCGACCAGCCCAATCGTCTTGAAGATGTACCAGGAGGGCCCCGAGAAGTCACAGCAGTCAGCGGCAAGCAAGGGGGGGAGATGAGAGGGAGAAGGGCAAGGAGCAAGGGCGGCAAGCAAGCGGACCTGATGGGGTGCATGTGGCGTTCGATTTTCCTCTCCCTCCTCCTCCTCCTCCTCCTCCTCCTCCTCCTCCTCATGTTCCTCCCCCTTCTCATCCTCCCCCTGCTCCTCCTCCTCTCCCCCAGATGGGCGAAGACGAGCTCTGAGTGTTCCCCCTCCCCTCCATTCCCCGATCGACGTCGGCGGCGAGGCGCGTGGACACCCAGCGCGCGCGCTCAACGGCTCTCCTTCAGCGCCACCTCGCCCTTGTCCACGTGCCTCGGGGGGCGCGACAAGGGGCTGCGGGCAGGAGGAGAGAAGGGAGGAGAGGGCAAGCCAGGAGGAGGAGGAGGGGGAGGAGGAGCCGTCTGGGGACACCTCGGGGGCGCGCCAACGCACTCCTGTTCAGCGCGCGGTCGAGAGGGCAGGCGACGCGAAAGCCTGCCCCAGCACAACCCCAATCAGGACTCACGGCGCGGCGCAAGCCAGACGTCCGAGGGCCCAGAGGACGCGGCGACTCGGCCCTCCCCTAGCTGGCTTTCGGCGAGGCGCAGCTGCCTATGGGGCCTCTGAAAGTGCCCGAAACCGCCGGGCGCCAAGGAAGGCCTGAGCTGGGGGGGGCCCAAAAAAGAGGCCGACCTCCAGGGCGCCATCGGCGCACTTAACGATGGGGGAAGCGGTCCGAGCCTGGAGGGCTAGCAGAGGTCCGTCGACAATTCGGCGGCTCGGCGAGAGCCGTTGATCTCAACGAGACGAACTCTCACGACTCCTCGTCCGCTGGCATATCCTTGAGGCGTAGTTTCTGGGCGGGCTTGGCCGCCTCCCTCTTGAGCCCGCCGCGGGGAGGAAATCCTGGAACAGGGGCGGCGGGTTGCTCCATCGTGCTAGCGGCCTCGAGCGTAAACTGAATGGCCTTCATCAGCGTACCCCCCTTCCGCGTGCGGGCCTGCTGCTGATCCCCCATCGCGATGAAGTGGCGGCAGAGCGCTGCCATCTTCACCGACGCGTCGGGGCCGGGAGCCACCTGCTCACAATAATCAATTAGTCCCGAGCTGGCCGCGGGGCCATCTTCTTGCCGTCCGTGCGCGCCCACTTGATGGAGGCCTTGAAGGCGCGCGGCCACGGCGGGCCGAACTCGTGCACCTTGCCCTCGGCCTTGCAGCTCTCCGCGCAGACGCCCTGTAGCGGCGTGGCGAACAGGGCCTCGGAGCCGACCGTGCAGCGCTTGAAGCAGTCGCCAGTCGCCTCGTCAAACTCGCGCACGTTGGGGGGGGCGAACCTCGTGGGCACCAGCAGCAAGGCCATGGGCGCCCCTCTTGCGCCGCCCTTCTGGTTGGCCGCCGCCTCCTCGCCGAGCTCCTGAAGCAAACGAGCCTGTTTGGCCAACCTCGAGTCGGCCTCCTCCGTCGCCGCAGCGCCCATGCGCTTCGCCGCCCAGCTGGGCTCGTCGAGCCCCATCGGCCAGTGCAAGTGGCAAATCTTCGAAGCGAAGCCGAGCGTGGGTGTGAAGGTTTATGTCCGTAGGGGCTTGAGCTTCGCAAAGGCGACAAGCGAAGAAGGGCCCTCGGGGACCTCGAGCTCGAGGGTAGTGCTGAGCTGGTGCTTGCTGAATCCCGATGTGAACGATTCGAGCGCGTCGTTGTAAGCCGACTTCCGACTCTGAAACCTGCTGCAGCAGGCGAAACGCGAGGTCCCCTGGGAAGCTTCCCCGAGTAGCGTCTGGAAACCATGTGCCGTCCGAACATGCACGAGCCATTGCCGTGTAGTCAAGAAACATGTTGTGACACCGTCGATCGCACAGCGAAAGCCTCCAGCGCGCCCTGCAGGTGCCTATGGCGGAGCTGGTCGGGACTGAGAGGAGGGGCGCCCTGGCGGGGGGATGAAGACCAAGAGCCACTCAGCCCTGACGACAGAGAGGTCCAGCCCCGTGAACCAGCCCCGCAGGCCCCCCTCCCCGGGGGACCCCAGGGGGGCGCCCGACCAAGACATCACATCCTCCTCGATGTCCGCGGAGACCACCCGAAGCGCCCCAAGATCCCGAACGAACTGAATGGAGCGGGGGTTCACCGTCGACGCGAGGTGGCGATCGGAGGTCAAAGTGTCGAGACACGTTTTGTTTTAGGGGGGGCCACATCGCCGATGGGGGGGGGGGGGGGGTCGCCCACGTGCGCGAGGGGGTCGATCGCCCAGCGGCTGACCCGAGACTCGACCTCCAGCGGAAGGGGCCTTCCAGTGCCTCAGGATGGCCACGGAAGTGGCAAATCGAGCGGGGCCACCCTTCCAAGACGTCGCAGCCTCCCCCATTGCTCTGCGCACGAAGAACACCACCCTGGGCGCGAGCTGCCCCGACTGACTCGAGGTCGGCAGGAACGCCTCGCACGCCGAACAAGCAGGCCCCGCCACGCGTGCAAGAAAGACGGCACGCCGCTCGGCGCAGGCAACGCGCTCGGAGTACCAGCGCTTGCCCACATAATGGAAGCCCGACGACACCGCAGCCAGTCTGTAGGGCAACCCAGCCCGAAACGAACCTGCCCCCCCATGATGGCGAGTGGAGTATGCAGGGGCCCCAGCGAGACGAACTTCTTTTTCACTCGCCCCCCTGCGTCGAGCGTGCAACCCCGCGCCCTCGAACGAGAAGGGGCTGACAGTCTTGCTGGGGTTGAGGGCGCAGCCGCGGCGGCGAAGCTCTGCCGACAGCAGCAGGTCGCATGCCCCAAACCATCTTGAGAATTCCGATGCTGCACGCGCCGCCACGACTGCCTGGCGAAGAGCATCGCCGACGCAAAGGCGGAACGCAAGGTCCAACGATCATTCCTCACCATCATGACGCAGGCTGATCTGACGCCAGGTAGCAGACTCGGGGCCGAAATCCCCAGGCTGCCCCTGAATCCCAACAGTCCTCTGGGCGTAGGTGGTTTAGGGCATTTTCTCGTCCACCCCTCCTGCTCCCCCTTCGGGGAGGGGTTCACCCCTCCCCCTAACCCCCCCCCCCTGGACCTGGACGGGGGGTTTCGCTGGTAGTTGGAGCGCCCAAAATGGCCCCGGCGAGGAAGCCAAACTCGCTAGTTTTACAAGGGTTTTGGCCCCATGTTGGTCTCTTGGGGGGGGCAGTGCTAATTGACCCCACCCTCTTCTTTGATCGACCTCCTCCAAGATGGCCCCAAGAGGCGCCCAGGAGGCCTCAAGAGGCGCCAAGATGGCCCCAAGATGGCCCCGAGAGGCCCCCAATGGGGCCCCCAAGAGGGCCCAAGAGGCTCCCAGGATGGTTCCAAGAGGCCTCCAAGAGGCTCTAAGAGGCCGCCATGAAGCTCCAAGAGACCCCCAAGAGGCCTCCAACAGGCCGCCAAGAGCCCCCCCCCCCCCCCACCCACCCCCCCCCCTCCCCCCAAGAGGACCCCAAGCGGCCTCAAGAGGCCCCCCCGAAGCACCCATGACGCCCAAGAGCCTCCAATGACCGCCAAGAGACCCCCCAGACGCCCGAAGAGGCTTCAAAAAGGCTTCCAAGAGGCGTCCGAGCGGCATTCAACCATCCACCCAACGTCATCATTCTTCTCATCCCTCCTTCGCTCGGTTCCTCGCCACCCCCTCATCTATCCATCTGGCCTCCTCTTCCGCCTCATCCTTTGCGCGGATTGGCTGTCCCTCTCGTTGCTCCCCCGCTTCCCTGATCTCTTCAACTTGCCTGGACATCGTTTCTGGATGGGCTGGCGGGGATATTTTGTTTTGAAATATATGTTTCACAGCCGCGGGCGGAAGCGCCAGCGGCGGCGAGTAACGGTCGGGCTGCGGCCAGAACTAATTGGCCGGGCGCGCGCGCGGGCCGCGGCCGGCGCCGGGGCGGCGGGTGCAAGGGCGCTGCAACACAGGGAGTCTGACGACCAGGGACCAGCACCCAGGGAGCAGTAATTGCGCTGCCAAAGTGGCGCGATGCAAATACCCCCAAGTGTCAGAGGCCATAGCCAAGCAGTACGCCGCTTGAGACACTACCTGAACAGTAGGGAGTCTGCCAACCTCGGCGCGGGAATGGCGTACCAAGGGGTCCCAGGGCGTCTGCCATGCTCAAGCAGAAGCGGCCGAGAGACACGCAAGCTGTCGCCAGACTGCGCACCGTAGGGAGAGGTTGGACTCTGACAGCGCCAGCGAACCGTCGCAGCTTCAGAGTGCGCACCAACGCAGCCAAAAGGCGCGAAATTCGTGGTGTCAGTAACCGAACAGGGCACGTCAGGCCCGGGAGACAACCTCGAATAGATGCGTTCGCAGGCGAGCCACCAGGTAACATGATGTGACGCTATGCAGAAGGTACAACTGTCCCAAACCTCTACCTGGCACAAGTCGCAGGCGACTGCCAACCGGAGATAAGAGCAGGGACGCGTACCAGGGAGCATCTAACGTGACGAGCATGGCTGGTGGGGATCTCTCTCTCTCTCTATATATATATATATATATATATGTATGTATGTGTATATATATATATATATATATATATTAAGCCGCAGGCGGAAGCGCCGGCGGCGGCGGGTCACGGTCGGGCTGCGGCCGTAACAAATGAACCCCAGGAAGCATTTAAGAACCCCCCCGGCGATATCGCAGCACCGCATTTTTTATTCGATATTCCGAAGGGCCGAAATAACCGAACGATAGCTGTAGCACCCGGACACGATGATGATGGTGATGATGATGCGGACATGGATGATGGCGCGGAAGGGTTATCGATTTGCCGGAGGGGGGGGGGCTCTTAAATGCTTCCCGGGGTTAGCCGGGCGCGTGCGCGGGCCGCGGATCAGGCGGCGGTGCAAGCTGCAGCCGAGGCTGGTGGGGATACGCGAAGCGTCAACAATTTTCGCAAACACCGCGCTGATGACTCTCACGGAAACCCTTCGCAGCCCAGGGGTCTCCGACGGGCGCGCCGGCGCTGGGCCTTGCGCATATATCTCCGAACATCACTGCCGCGAAGCGAAAATGTTGCCCGCCGAACGCCACGTGGTCCTCCTGCATGATGCTCTCGTTCGCATCTGTCAAGCGCGCCAGTCGGTAGAGGCGAACTCGTTAGCGATATTTCCAGCTCCGTGATTTGGTGGATACCGGGGTTGCGCAATTTCCACGTACAAAGCTGCTGTCCAAGAATGGCCGTTTCTCGCCGTCGGCGAAGAAAGCAACCATGAGCGAAGAGGGGATCCTCAAGTAGTTCGACGGGGCCCAGGCCCGTTGCCATGATACCCTTGCAAAACGGCTCGAGGAGGTGGATTGCGCGTTTCCACGCGAGCGCAACACCAAGGCTAAGGTGCCACGCGGACGGTGCCTGTCCAGATCTCCGGCGCCGATGCATAAAGACGACGGGGAATCTGCAGGTGCACTCCTGGTCAATCTGAGGGGCCCCGTAGCCGACGCTATAGTGGCCACGTGAAACTCGACGGTAGGGGTGAGGAATCATCCACCAGAGCTCCAGCGGTGCTGACCAGGGCGGGCAAGCTCGTCTCCTAGGTGCTCGCCGTAGCCAAGCGCGGATCTCTTGAATGCGATGCTGAACCCACGCCAAGCCCTCCTCGGTCCATGGCGCCAGGAAGTGATGTGCCTCCTGGCCCGTGTCCATGTTGTAGATGTAGTCGTCGGCGTCCTTGATCCAGTCGGCGTTGGCCGCGGCCATGCCACCACGGCCCGCTGGTAAAGCCCTGCGTTCAGCATGCTCCTCTCCCGTAGGCATTGCAAATGGGGCGTGTCGGCAATCCCTCTTGCGAGGGCCCATTCCTGAAAAAAAAAAAAAAAAAAAAATCGGGCGACCTCGGCGCGTCGCCCATCTCGTCGTGCCTCCCTCAACTCATCCACCGTGTCGTGTCTCCGCTGCTTCCAATAGTGGCGTCGAGCGGAGCGCAACCTTTTGGTGAAGCATTTCAACAGTCAGTCAACCTTTTTGAAAGGCTGGCATCAGGATGTCGTCAGAGTCACATCCGGGATCGATTACTCCAAGTGGACGTCGGAACTCCCGCCGTTGGTCGGGCAACGGTTGGATCGTAGCAGCCAGCGCAAGGCATCCAGGTCGGTACTCGGGAGCTCGAGCAAACTACTTGCGACCCATCGTCATCATAACATCCATAAGAACGCCCCGCTCTGCGTTGGGCGTCTGCTCGTGGTGCTGTATATGTTGCCATTAATCGGCACGCGTGCGAATATAATGTTCCAGCTCCGTCAGAAATTCTGCCCGCCCCACCCCACTGCGGAGAGCCTGCATCAGGGCAGCGCGGTATCACTGGATGGAGCGAGGTACGTAGCCCAGCCTGCGGTTCTCCGCCATGTCACAGTGGGTTTGGGAGTCGGTGGTGCGCTCTATGCTGTGGAGAATGCAAACGTGTACTTGCACGTGATCGCGGGCCTGGCGATTACTGATTACTTGTCGGTTGTTGCCGAACCTCCGGGGCGGTCCTGCCGAAGAAGCGTCCCCTAGCAGCGTCTTGGGCATGAAAACGAAGTCGGTCTGGGTAGAGTTCTTGCAGGCCGTGGCTGGTGTAGGTGTTGACTGCCAACAGCCGAGCTCTTCCATCAGGGGAAGGATGCAGTCTGCGGCGTACCGCTGCTTGTCCTGAGCCGCCTGGCCGAAGACGTCGGCCCACACGGCAGGCCACGTCGTGTCTCCGTCGAGCTGCTGGTAGCCGAACCCAGAATTGAGGTCCGCGCAGAAAATGGGCAACACGCCATTGGTGCAGAGGTAGGGCAACGTCCGTAGCCACCCTGCAAGAGCATCGCAAGTGCGGCGATAGACGTCGGCGTTGCCCTTCATATGCGGCGGGGGGAAGTAGACCGAGCAGATAACGACGTCGTAGGTATCATAGCAAGCCCGAAGAGCGAGCCCCCGCCCCGCCAGGGCGGCGGGAGGTGTCCACGTGTGAGTGATCGAGCACTTTCTGATCTTGGCGCCCACGATGATACGGCAGCCCGTGCTCTTGTTGGTGTAAGGCCCGCGTGCCCATCCACTCTCTGAACATCAGTTATGATATCCAGCCTTTCGCCATCTAGCCTCCCAAGCTTTCTCACGGCCGAACACCTTGGCCGTGGTGCCGTTCAAGCATACGAAGTCATAGGCCTTGCAGGCCTTCGCAATTGATGTGAGTCGCTCTCCGCTCGAAGCGTGCATCGGGTTGTACTGGAGCGCGTGCAGGCGGCGCCCAGCCAGTTCGAAGGCGAGCAGGAGCCAGCAGCCCACACATAACAATCTAGAAACCATCAACTTGGAACAGAGCTGTGGTAGTGATGTCCCATACCAGAGGCATGTAGTGTGTGGGAGCTGGGCGCCTGCCGCCCTGGGCATCGGTGCGGGTGTTCCCGACCCAGATGCCTTGCGGAGGAGGCGGAGGAGGAGGAGGAAAAGGAGGAGGAGAAGGAGAAGGAGGAGGAGAGGGAGGAGAGGTGGAGGAGGTGGAGGCGGAGGAGAAGGGGAGGAGGGAACAGTACTGCGCGAGGAGGAGGAGGAGGAGGAGGAGGAGGAGGAGGAGGAGGAGGAGGAGGAGGAGGAGGAGGAGGAGGAGTGAGAAGGAGGAGGAAGAGGAGGAGGAGGAGGAAGTGAGAAGGAGGAGGAAGAGGAGGAGGAGGAGGAGCAGGAGGAGGAGGAGGAGGAGGAGGAGGGGGATGAGGAGGAGGAGGGGGAGGACAGGAAGCCGACGCTGCCCTCGCCTCTCGAAAGCGGGCGTCGGCCCCCGAGATCAGCCCCGACTCCTCCCAGAGCGCGGATCGGCAACACCAATGTGATTTGATCAGGGCGTCTCAGACCGGCACCTCTCCTCCTGCTGCTCCTCCTCCTCCTCCTCCTTTTCCTCTTCCTCCTGTTCCCCTCCTCCTGCTGCTGCTGCTCCTCCTCCTCCTCCTCCTCCTCCTCTCCTCCCTTTCCTCCTCATCCTCCTCCTTCACCTCATCCCGACTTTTCACTCCTCCTCCTCCTCAGTCCTCCTCCTCCTCCTCCTCCTCCTCCCCCTCCTCCTCCTATTTCCTCCTCCTCCTCCTCATCCCTCCTCCTCCCTCCTCCTCCTCCTCCTCCTCCTCCTCCTCCTCCTCCTCCTACACCCCTTCCTTCTCCTCCTCCTCCTCCTCCGCCTCCTCCTCCTCATCTCCCTCCTCCTCCTCCTCCTCCTCCTCCTCCTCCTCCTCCTCCTCCTCCTCCCCTGTTCTGGTCGCCCTTCCAAGGTGCAGGCACGAAGCGCACAGCAATACAGTGAAAAGGGCGAGGACAACGAAGGGAGGAACGCGGTGACGACGATGACGACGAGGGAGGAACGAGGGAGAAGGGATGAGGGGTGAGGAGGAGCAGGACGAGGAAAAGGGGAAGGGAGGCGCTCTGCCGTAGCAGATCCCTATGGGCATGCGCGCTCTGAGGTAGCAGGTCCCTATGGGTATCTGCCATCCGCCGAGCTGATTCGCGTCACTCCTCAGCCGATCCACCCCCTGAGCCGGTACGCGTGCGAGGGGGGAGACAGAGAAAGAAAAGGCCTTTTCAGAAAACGGCGGGATTTCTCGGAAGCCCTCGCTCCTCCCGAAAAGTGTGCGGTGTTTTCGGGGACGGATCAACTAACTTCTCGGAGGGCCACGGGACTTCCGAGCCTTCTGAGAAGGCCCGCCCCTTTTCCACTTCCCTCTCTCTAGCGGAACTCAAAGGTACTGATACCGCTACTCCCCGGCCTTCCCCGGGGCGGGTTCCGACCAGGATTCCGAGGCGAACCCAGCGGTGGCGACGAAGGCTCCACAGGAAGCCCAGACAGAGGACACAGGGGGACGGGCAGCGGCATGGGGACCTTTTCCTCCCCTGAGCCCCTCTCGCTTCCCCTCCTCGCTCGCCGCCCGCGTACCCCTCTTCACGTTGCCCCTCGCCTTTCCTGCGCCCCCGCCCTCTGCGCCGTGCCGTGTCCTTTTTTTCCCGCGGAGAGCCGCTGCCCGCGCCCGAGGCGGTGCCCCGGGGGCGCCGCGCGCCCTCCACTGAACTAGCTCCGCGGGCGCGCAGGCCTACACTGTGAGCAGCCCGCCTAGGGGCTCGGGGGCGGCGAAAAGGGGGGGTTTGGCACGACCCAGTGGCTCTGGTTCCTCGAACCATCGATGCCTACCTTACGCACTTTCTTCCCGATGCCGAAGCATCGCCAGCTCTACACCTAGGCATCGCCAGGTCGATGCATGGCATTGGGCTACGCCAGGCTACGTCCAGCTACGTCCAAGGACGCATCCCTGGACGCATGCGTGGGCATAATCATGCAGGTGACTGGGCATCCGAAGCATCGACACGGCCATGCCTGGGCATGCTGCGATGACAATACCGGCACAACGTGCTATTGAAACGTTCTGGAGATTCCGGTATGTCTAACAGCCTTCGCGCGGGGTACACTTTTCGTCGACCATTGTCTACTCAGGCTGGCGCCGCTGGGCGGTTACCCATTCGCAATCGAGTTGTCGCCCGTATGGGGGTTATTTGGCACTTGGTGATTCCCATTCTCGTTGCGGAGCGCGGGGGGGGACGGTGGCGCACCGTCCCATCGCTCGCCGCCGTGCACCGCGAGCCTCGGCGGATTTCCCAAAAACGTGGTAAAGCAAAGCACGCGCGACTCTGGAAAATTCTCTGGGGGTAAATTTGCACAAATCCGGAAACGTTTTTGAACATGTCCGGCCTTTTTGAACATATTGAAGAATGCCATCATCGACTTCGAAAAATTCCGGGATCGACTGTGAAGAACTCCGGGGTAAAGTTTGAAAGTTTCGGATTTCAGAATTCTTCAGATGTCCTGCGCGACGGGCGTCTCCCACCCCTCAAAATTGTTTGGTTTGAAAAATGTGGGGCTCCGTTTTGAAACATTATAGACAGGTTGCGCCCCAAAAGCGCCAGCGTTTTCTGAAACATTCGACAATCCAAAAATAATTTCCGGGCGGTCCGACGGGCGCGGCCGGCTGATTCATGCACCGCGCCGCGCGCGAGTGGGCGCAGCGCGCGCCGCGCGTTGCGCCCACGAACAGCACTCGAAAGAGCTACCTCGGAAGAACCGCCACGGCAGCTGCGACTCGCGGACCCCTCAAAAACAACACAGCATGCAGCCTGGAATCTCCGAGGGCGCTCCGATGCGCGAACAATGAAGCGCGCACATCACGCAAAGAACCTGCGCGGCTGAATGCGCTCGACAATTCGTCCCTGGAGCACGCGCGGAAGAACAGGAAAGCCTGGAAATCTGGAAAACTAGCAATCTCAAGACTTCATGCTCCTCCAAGACGGCGTGTAGGCATCCAGGCTTGGGGGGGTTCAAGGCTGGTAGCAGAGCGAGTAGGCCGACCCAAGGGGGGCTGGCAAAGCATGGCCTCGCGCCCCGCGGTGCGCGCCTGTCTTCGCACCCGACGACGAAATCGGAGATTCCAGGTCACCTGACTTCGCGCAGCGCGCCCCGCGGCGCGCGCCTGTCTTCGCAGCCGAAGCATCGCCGAGGCACGTGCGCGGCCCAGGGGGGGCCACAGGGCGTACAGTCGGACTTGGGCCAGAAGAGCATCCTCCGAAGACACGAGACCCTCCGCGGGCCAAAAACACAGAGAACAACCAAGGGTACCCTCCTCAGGACGCACAATAATGTCCAACACACACACACACACACACACACACACACACACACACACACACACACACACACACACACACACACACACACACACACACACACACACACAAAGAACGCTAGGGTACCCTCCCCGAGCCGACCTCGATCCGATACCTCGGTCCGACTGCATTGGCACAAAAAAACGCCGTGAAATCTGGGGAGGTGCAGCCAGGCTGCTGCCGCAAGAAACGCTAGATATAGGGAAGGAGGCCGCCTTTCGGCACCAGCAGCGCTTGCTGGGCGCACGCAAGGAAGAGCCACGGAATGACCTTGATAAACAGTGAGCCACTCGCGAACCCAAAGCTGTCCTTACTCCTAAGACGAAGCCAGAACGATAATAGCACCGAATGAACATAAATCGACAATCTCTGGCATCCAGCGGTTCTGAAGGATATCTCGGGCGCCGCGGCCTTCTCAGAGCGTTCCGAAATGCTCTGAAAGCGTTCCGGAAAACTCTGGACGGGATTTGCCCTCGTCCCAGCCCCGTCTGGAGTCCAGCGTACTAACTGCAGCATGGCCCCCGCCATGATGTCCCCCCCCCAGCGGAGAGCATCTTCCTCGCGGCGATAACAGGCTTTTTGGGGGGAAGCTGGGAGGGGGCATAAAGTGACGTCCCACAGGCTGCGGTGCCAGACGCACTGCGGCAGCGCCCGGAGGCACTCGGGGGGGGGGGCGAGGGAGGGCACAGCGCCCGTCATCGCCCAGAAGGTAGCAGAACCGAATTCTACTACAGTCGGGGTGGATTCGAGAGGACACGCCAGAGGACACAAGACCCTCCCGAGAGCCTCGTTGCCATGGGAATGTAAAGGCATGGGTCGCAAAGCACAGGACACAAGCGTACCTTTGATTTGACAGGGTCGACCTACTGATTGGTAAGACGAAAACAGGGCCAGGATAACCTCGGGCGAGGATGAATCGAGAGGGTCTGAAATCCGGCGGCAGCTTTGGAGGATGTATCAGGTGCCGCGGCCTTCTCAGCGCGTTGCTCTGACATCGATTTATCCTCGTCCTAGCCCCGACCGGTCTCCCCCCCTTGACAACTCCCGCAAGGTGAGAAGGCCACCTTTTGATCAGGGACCGTCCGTCTGGCTTGAAGTATAGGACTACCACGACATTTTCATGAAGGCCAAACAGATCTAGTAACCAAAACAATGTTCTGAGAACGTGAGCCCGATGAGTTAAACCGGACAGCCCCAGCCAAACATGATCTAAGAACATTCCGTACAGACCACATTATTTGGTGGGCCTGTCCGCAGGCTATGACGCTTCGCCAATGCTTGACCTTCCCTGCGTCCCCCCTTCTGAGCGTGGCTGATGGTTTCCAGGCCATAACTCGGGCCTCCGGCAGCCGTTTGGGACGATCCGGGCACCCCTGGAACGCCCTCGGCGAGGCGCAGCCGCTGGAGAGCATCCCGAGGCTGGATGGCCGCCGAGAGCCGACGCAACCGCCCGATTACTCCGCAACGACGAACCTCGAACCTCGAGCCTCGCAGCAAGAACCTCGATGCTCTGGAACGGATGTCGTCCTCGCCCCGGCCCCGTGCGCTCATCCCCCCCCCGTGGCCGCTCCCGCATGGCGAGGGGGCCGCCTGCCGCCGCCCGGGCTGCCGGCCTCGGTGCCGCGCAAAAAACTCTGGACGCCCGGAGTGGGGAACGGAAACCGTGGGCACACGGTGCAGCCAAGAGCTGCCCAAGACCGACAGGCGGCCACTGTTGGGCAGGCGCCTTCTCGCCTCCAGAGCACAGCGCCCGCGGCGGCGCCGACAGCGAGGCCTGCTCGAAAGGAGCAAGAACTGCTGTTGGGCGTCGGACTTCGACGGTCGATCGGAGAAGCAACGAGAGGAGGAGGAAGAGGAGGAGGGAAGAGGAGGAGGGAAGAGGACGAGGAGGACGAGGAGGAGGAGCGGCATCTTGCTGTACCCATCTCGACCATCCCCGAGCGCGGCCGCGAACTGCTGCCGGGCATCGCACCCGTGCTCTCCGTACCCCCTCCGACCGTCCCGAAAAAAAAACGAACTCCGCCGTGCGCCCGCCGGCTCGCGCGGAGCCCCTGGCGTGCGGCGCGCGGGTGCGCCGCGGGCGCCGCGGGCGCGGCGGCGCCTCGTGGGAGGAATGAAAGGCGGCACCAATACCACCAGGGCGAAGAGATGCGAGGAGCAAGGGGGGTATCCCTAGTGGTGTGGTCCCCCCTCTCGCTTGAGACATCCCCAGTCTCCAGCTCGGGGGGGCATCGTGGACCTCCTCGCTGGAGGTGGCCCACCTCGTGGTGTTGGTGTCGCATGTCCTCCCTCCGCCCTCGGGGAGAGCAGCCCCGGCCCCCTCCAGGAGGCCTGGAAGCACGGCCCACCCCCATCCCCAGGCCAGGACTCCGGGCAGGGAGTCTCCCCCCCACACGGAGCTTCCCGACGAGCGAGGCCGTGCAGACACGCGCCCCCAAAAACGTGATTGGACATGGCAGGCCTGTTCCGCAAACGCCCAGGGGCCGTTCCGTAGACGCCAGTTGTCGGGGTCTGGGCGGTTTTTCTCCCTTCCAGAACCCCCCGTCCAGACATAGTGATCCATGGGGTCCAGGATTGGGGCGGGAGGTGAATTTGGGGGGCGCCCTCGGGGCCTACAGAGGCATCCTCGCTGCTAGCCAAAGACCCCCTCGATCACCAGACCTGGAGTTTGGATCCTGGCTTGGGGTTATGCTGTCCCCATCCTGCTTAAGGACCACATCCCAGAAATAATTTCGAGTACCCGAAGTGTCAAAAGAGTATCGAAATAGTGTCGAAACAGTGTCGGGCGAGTGTCCCCCCAGGGCCCAACACGTGCAAATTCTAGAGTTTCGGCATTTTTTGGCCGCTCGGAATTCATCCTGGTGATAAAGGCGAAAGTAGGCTGGAGCATCATAAGCTTGGGGTTGGGGTGGGTTGCGCTGTCATCACCCTTCACGTGCTCCCAGCGCCTGCCACCCATGAGAGGCGGGGATACGTCCAGGACTACCACTTGGAGATTCATCTTCAGGGAACTCCGTCGGCGGGATACAAATACTCACGCACATATACCTATACATGTATATGTATGGTACCCCCACATGATCATACACGTTCCTCCTCATCTGTCATCATACCTCTCCCTGCTTCTCTGCTTCTCCCACTTGTTCCTCTCTCTCTCTCTTATTTTTCCTCCCCCTGCTCTCCCATATCCTCCTCCTCCTCCTCCTCCTCCTCCTCCTCTTCCTGCTCCTCCAACTCCAGCGCGGCAGGTCTTCCTTCCGCGAGGAGGAAGAGGAAGACGGCATTGAACAACCCAGGGAACACAGTGAAAACAACAAAAAATAAGAAACCAAAGCTTTAAGACTGAAAAGCTCCAAACTCGAACAAAACAACAAACACAAAACTTTCAATACTTACGCCGCCCCCGCCGCCGTAACCGAGAAAGCCTCCCAATCATGTTGTTTTGTGTTGTGTTGATTTCCCTGTGTCTTTGGAGTTGTTTCGATCTTACGGCTGTGGTGTCTTTGTTTTGGTTTGGTGTGTTGTTCCTTGTTTTTTGTTGTTGTTCAATGTCGCTCTGGCTCGGCGGCGCCGTCTTGAAGCCGCACGGTGGCTGCAACTTGTGGTGCTCGTCATCCTCCCACGCCGCCCTATTAGAATCCCAGTGCGGTGCTTTCCAAAGGATGCCTGTTGTGCGGCAATCATTCTTGGCGTGAGACTTCCCAGTCGAATCTATTCGTGGCGGTTTCCAATACAATAGAATCCCTCTGTGGTGGCTTCCACCGGATTCCTGTTGTTCGGGCTTTCCAATCGAATCCCGTTGTGGTGCTTTTGAACAATCCAATAGAATCCGTCTGTGGTGCTTCCAAAGGAATCCTGTTGCGAGGTTTTCCAATGGAATCCCTGTGGGGTGCGTTCCAAAGGGTTCCTGTTGTGATGCTTTCCAATAAGATCCTTTGTGTTGCGATTTCCAATCCAATAAAATCCTTTCGTGGTGCTTTCCAAAGGGTTCCTGTTGTGAGGCCTTCTAATGGAAGCCCTTCGCGATGCGTTCCAAAGGGTTCATGTTGTGATGCAGTCCAAAGGAATCCCTTTCGTAGTGCCTTTCCCAAGGACTCCTGTTGTGCGGCTTTCCAATGTAATCCTCTTGTAGCGCTTTCCAGCAAAATCCTGGCGCGAGGCTTCCCAATCGAATCCCTCCGTGGGGCTTTCCAATCCAGTAAAATCCTTGCGTGGTGCTTTCCATGGGACGCCTGTTGCGAAGCTTTCCAGTCGAATCCTTTGGTTGCGACTTTCAACTGGTTCTTGTTGCGCGGCAATCATTCCTGGTGTGAGGCTTTCCAATCCAATCCCGTTGTGGTGCTTTCCAAAGGATTCCTGTTGTGAGGCTTTCAAATCGCATCCCTTTGCGGCGCTTTCCTTTCCAATCGGGTCCTTTTGTTGTGATTTCCAAAGGACTCCTGTTGTGAAGCAATCCGCTCGAATCCTTTTGTGGTGCTTTCCAACGGATCCCTGTTGCGAGGCTTTCCCATCGAATCCCTGTTGTTGTGCTTTCCGAAGGGTTCATGTTGAGAGGGTTTCCAATGCAATTCCGTTCGTGGCGCCGTTCAATCCAATAGAATCCCTGCGTGGTGCTTTCCAGCGGATGCCTGTGAGACTTTCCAGTGCAATCGCTTGCTTGCGCTTTCCGAAGGAGTCATGTTGTGAGGAGTTCCAAGGAAATCCCTTTGTGGCAATTTCCAGAAGATTATTGGTGTGAGGCTGTCCAATGTAATTTTTTTTTGGCGCTGTCCAATCCAATAGAATCACGTTGTGGCAGGCTTTCCACTAAAATCCTTGCGTGGTGCTTTACAAAGGATTCCCGTTGTGAGGCTTTCCAATCGAATCCCTCTGTGGCGCTTTCCAAACCATAGCAATCCTTATGTGGTGCTTTCAAAAAGGGTTCTTGCTGTGAGGCCTTCCAAAAAAAAAAACCTTCTGCTATGTTTTCCAGGGGGCTCCTCTCGTGAGGCAATCCAATGGAATCCCTTTTTGGGGTTGTTCCGACGGACTCCTGTTGTGCGGCTTTCCAATAGAATCCCTTTAGTTGCGATTTCCCAAGGATTCATGGCGCAAGGCTGTCCAATCGGATCCTTTCGTGGCGCCTTCCAATTCAATATAATTCCTGTGTGGTGTTATCCAAAGGACTCCTGTTGTGAGGCTTTCCAATCGTATCTTAATGTGGCGCTTTCCAAAAGATGCCGGTTGCGCGGCAATTATTCCTGGTGTGGGACGTTTCAATGGCATTCCTTTGTGATGCTTTCCACTCCAATCGGATCCCTTTGTTGCGATTTCAAAAAGATTCATGTTGTGAGGCTTTCCAGAAGAATCCCGCTGTGGCGCTTTCCAAAGGGGTCCTGTTGCGAGGCTTTCCCATGGAATCCCTGTGGGGTGCGTTCCTAAGGGTTCCTGTCGTGATGCGTTCCAATCAAATCCCTTGCGTTGCGCTTTCCAATCCAATCGAATCCGTTTGTGGTGCAATCCGTTTGTGGTGCTTTCGACAGGGTTCCTGCCATAAGGCCTAGCAATAGAAACCCTTTGCGATGCGTTCAAGCGGTTTCCTGTTGTGATGCAGTCCAATGTGATCCTTGTTTTTGTGGTGTTTTTCCCAAGCACTCCTGTTGAACTGCTTTCCCAATAGAATCCCTTGTGTGGCGCCTTCCAACAAATTCCTGGCGCGAGGCTTTCCAATCGAATCCTCGTGGTGCTTTCTAATCCCAAAGAACCCTGCCGCGGTGCTTTCCAAAAAGACGCCAGTTGTGAGGCGTTCCAGTCGAATCCTTTGGTTGTGCGTTCCAAATGGTTTGTGTTGCGCATCAATCATTCCTGGCGTGAGGCTCTCCAATAGAAGAATATCGTCATGGTGTTTTCCAGAAGGTTCCTGTTGTGAGGCTTTCTAATCGAATCCTTTTGCTGCGCTTTCCCTTCCAAGCGAAACCTTCTGTTGTGATTTCGACAGGATTCCTGGTGTGAGGCTTTCCAATAGAGGCCTTTTGCGACGTTTTCCAAAGGATTCCTGTTGCGAGGCAATCCAACATAATCGTTTTGTTGTGCTTTCCGGACAATTCCATGTGTGAGGCTTTCCGATAATACCTCTTTGTGGCACTGTCCGAAGGATTCCTGTTGAAAAGGCTTCCTACACACATCCGATTGTGGTTGCCTCAAATCCAATAGACTCCCTGTGTGGTGCTTTCTAAAGGATGCATGTTGTAAAACTTTCATATATAATCCATTGCGTGGCCTTCCCCAATCAAGTAGAATCCCTGTGTGGTGCTTTCCAAAGGGTTCTTGTCATGAGGCCTTCCAATGGATACCCTTTGCGACGCTTCCCACAGGAGTCATGCTGTGATGCAGTCCAATGGAATCCCTGTGTGGTGCCTGTCCCAAGGACTCCTGCTGTGCGGTTTTCAAATTTAATCCTCTTGTAGCGCTTTCCAACAAATTCCTGGCGCGAGGCTTCCCAATCGAATCCCTCCGCGGGGCTTTCCAATCCAATGGAATCCTTGTGTGGTGCTTTCCAAAGGACGCCTGCAGTGAAGTTTTCCCATCGAATCCTTTGGTTGTGCTTTTCAAATAATTCTTGTTGCGTGGCAATCATTCCTGGTGTGAGGCTTTCCAATCCAAACTCGTTGTGGTGCTTTCCAGGGGAGTCCTGTCGTGAGGCGTTATAATCGAATCCCTTTGCGGCGCCTGCCTTTCCAATCGAATCCCTGTGGTGATTTCCAAAGGATTTCTGGTGTGAGGCTTTCCGATCGAAGCCCTTTGCGATGCTTTCCAAAGGACTCCTGTTGTGAGGCAATACAATAGAATCCTTATGTGGTGCTTTCCAAAGGATTCCTCTTGTGAGACTTTCCAATCGAATCCCTTTTGTTGTGCCTTCCGAAGGATTCCTGTTGGGATGGTTTCAAATACAATTCCGTTCGTGGCTTTCCAATCCAATAGACTCCCTGCGTGGCGTTTTCCAAAGGATGCCTGTTGTGAAGCGTTCCTGTAGAATGCTTCGGTTGTGTTTTCCATAGGAGTCCTGTTGCGAGGATGTTCTGGAGAATTCTTGTGTGGCGCTTTCCAACAGATTCCTGTTCTGAGGCTTTCCAATAGAATCACTTTGTGGCGCTGTCGAATCCACAGAATCCTTTTGTGGCGCCTTCCGAAGGATTCCTGTTGCAAGGCTTTCCGATAAAATCCCGGTGTGTTGCTTTCCAAAGGATTCCCGTTGCGAGGCTTTGCAATCGAATCCCTTTGTGGTGCTTTTCCAGAGGGCTTTCCAATAAGATCCCGTTGATGGCGTTTTCCAATCCAATAGAATCCCCCTGTGGTGCTTTCCAAAGGATTCCCATTAAGAAGCCTTGCGATACCTCGCCGCCTTCAGCCCGAGGTTGCACTGCGCCGCTGAAGGAGGATAAGAGGATGAAGAGGAACGACGGAGAGCGGGGGTGCAGATGAGGGAGGGGAAAGTATACACCTATACATATATATATATATAGACGCATCCGAAGAATCTGTATGATCATATGGGGGGCAAGCGTATATTTGAGAGAGCGCGCCAGCAGGGCCCGAGCAAAGGGGAGGGGAGGCTAGGCTTAAGCTACCCCCCCCCCTCCCTTGAGCCGCCCTTGTTGGAAGCACCCCCCCCCCTCCCCCCCTTTCTTTCTGCAAGGGCGGGGGGGCTTACAGCTACCCCCCCTCCCCCCTTGGGCCCTCCCCGCAAGCTACCCCCCCCTCCCCCCCTTTCCAAAGGGGGGGGGGGTGCTTAAGCTACCCCCCCCTCCCTTGGCGCTGCCCTGCTGGAAGCTACCCCCCCCCTCCCCCCCTTTCGTGCAAAGGGGGGGGGGGCTTGGAAGCTACCCACCCCCCCCCCCCTTTGGCCGCCCCGGAAGCTCCCCCCCCTACCCCCGGGGGGGTGCTTAAGCTACCCCCCCCTCCCTTGGAGCCGCCCTGCTGGAAGCTCCCCCCCCCTCCCCCCCTTTGTGCCAAAGGGGGGGGGGGCTTGGAAGCCCCCCCCCCCTTCCCCCTTTGGCCGCCCAGCCCCCGGAGCCTCCGCCCTCCCTTTCGCCGACGATCCAAAATGAACAATCCACGATCGAGGATGGACGATCGACGATCAACGATCGACGATCGAAAATCCCAATCGAATCGCTTGCAATCGATTGCACTCCATTCCACTGCAATCCCCCTCCCCACCTCCCTCCGCTCCCTCCCCTCCCTCCACACCCTTCGTTCCATCTCCTCCCTCCCCTCCCTCTCCTCCCCTCCCTCCCTTCCGTCCTGTCCCTCCCCTGCAATCCAATCGATTGAATCGATTGCAATTCAACCGATTGCAATCCAATCGATTGCAATCCAATGGATTGCAATCGAATCGTTTGCAATCCAATGGATTGCAATCGATTGCAACGCAAATGTATCATTCAACTCGTCCCGTGCCAACGCCCGGGAACGAAAAATTACCCTGGCGACGTACCCAACCCCTGCGCAAACGCGGGGCGCAAATAGTTTAGGACACTTTATAAGGGGGGCGATGACGGAGCGAGGGTTACATATGTCTGCAGACGGAATTCGGGAGACTCGCAGGAAACTGGCTTCAGGACAAGGACTAGATAAAGCTGATTAGTTGCAATCCCTGAGCAACCCTAGCCACTTCGAAAGCGGGGATCTCAGATCGCAGCCCCCCAGGGATGGCGAGGTCTAATTTGGGTCCGCGCGTGGCGTCACTGTGCTGGGCCCCCCAGCAGGCCTCGAAAGTGGCGACAGTTTCACAGATCGCAGCCCCCCAGGGATGGCGAGGTCTAATTTGGGTCCGCCCGTGGCGTCACTGTGCTGGGCCCCCCAGCAGGCCTCGAAAGTGGCGACAGTTTCACAGATCGCAGCCCCCCAGGGATGGCGAGGTCTAATTTGGGTCCGCCCGTGGCGTCACTGTGCTGGGCCCCCCAGCAGGCCTCGAAAGTGGCGACAGTTTCACAGATCGCAGCCCCCCAGGGATGGCGAGGTCTAATCCCACCAGCCCTTTGGGCGTGAGTGGTTTAGAGAGCCCGCTATGTCCTCAACCCCCCTTCTTCCCCTTCGGGGAGGGGTTTACCCCCACCCCTACCCCCTACCCCTGGGCCTGGAGAGAGGCCCCGGCGGGTGGTCAGGGGGGTCTTTTTCGACGCCTGGGAGGGCCAAAAAACGACGACCCTCTCGAGGATTCTGGCCCCGAGGGGGGGGGGGGGAGTTTGGCCCCTCTGCTCTTCTTTGAAGCAAGCAACATTGATTTTACTACGGTTTTGGCCCCATTCTGGCCTTCTGAGGGGGCCGCGTTCCTCTTCCTTCATAGCAAAATCATTGATTTTACGAAGGTGTTGGGCTCAGTTTGTCCTTCTCAGGGGGCAGCGCTCATTTGCGCTTCTGAGGAGGTCGCAAGAGGCCCCAAGATGGCCCCAAGAGGCCCCCAGGAGGCTCCCAAGAGGCCTCCAGGAGGCCCCCAAGAGGCCCCCAAGAGGCCCCAAGAGGTCCCCAAGAGGCTCCAAGAGGCCCCCAAGACACCCCCAAGAGGCCCCCAAGTGGCCCCCAAGACGCCCCAAGAGGCTCCAAGAGGCCCCCAACAGGCCCCACGAGGAGCCCGAACGACTCACACCAGGACGAGAGACCCCAACGACTCACACCACGAGGAGCCCGAACGACTCACACCACAAGGAAGGGCCCGAACGACTCACACCAGGACGAGGCGCCCGAACGACTCACACCACGAGGAGCCCGAACGACTCACACACGAGGAGCGCTTTCTCTCCCTCCTCCTCCGCCTCGTCCTTCTCCCGCTCCCCCCACAAGGAGGATGTACAAGGAGGCGGGAGGAAGGAGGAACAGGGGAGATATGCGGGGCCAAGCGGACACACGCCTGAAAAACACGACTGTCGGCATGCTTCGCAAGAGTTGCTGCTGTGAGATGGGCTGGTGGGGATACGCGAAGCGTAAAGAATTTGGGTCCGCGCGTGGCGTCACTGTGCTGGGCCCCCCAGCAGGCCTCGAAAGTGGCGACAGTTTCACAGATCGCAGCCCCCCAGGGATGGCCAGGTCTAATTTGGGTCCGCGCGTGGCGTCACTGTGCAGGCCTTGCAAGTGGCGACAGAGTTTCACATATCGCAGCCCCCCAGGGAAGGCGAGGTCTAATTTGGGTCCCCGCGTGGCGTCACTGTGCTGGGCCCCCCAGCAGGCCTCGAAAGTGGCGACAGTTTCACAGATCGCAGCCCCCCAGGGATGGCGAGGTCTAATTTGGGTCCGCGCGTGGCGTCACTGTGCTGGGCCCCCCAGCAGGCCTCGAAAGTGGCGACAGTTTCACAGATCGCAGCCCCCCAGGGATGGCGAGGTCTAATTTGTCCGCCGTGGCGTCACTGTGCTGGGCCCCCCAGCAGGCCTCGAAAGTGGCGACAGTTTCACAGATCGCAGCCCCCCAGGGATGGCGAGGTCTAATTTGGGTCCGCCCGTGGCGTCACTGTGCTGGGCCCCCCAGCAGGCCTCGAAAGTGGCGACAGTTTCACAGATCGCAGCCCCCCAGGGATGGCGAGGTCTAATTTGGGTCCGCCCGTGGCGTCACTGTGCTGGGCCCCCCAGCAAGCCTCGAAAGTGGCGACAGTTTCACAGATCGCAGCCCCCCGCAAGCAAGACAGGAGGAGGCAAGAGGGAGACGGGACGGGAAGGAGGAAGTGGAGACCACACTGCCCTATTCAAAACGAATACCCAACCAAGGAGGGTTGGGAAAAATACTATCCCCCCCGAAAGTTGCACGAAGTGTAATTCGGAAAACGCCAGCCCGTCGGGTTTGGCAGTGTTCGTGTAAGACGGCGGCCAGCTGGGGGAGGAGGAGGCGGAGGATGGGGGAGGCGGAGGGGAGGAGGAGGAGGAGGAGGAGGAGGAGGAGGAGGAGGAGGAAGGAGGAGGAGGGAGGAGGGAGAGGAGGAGGACGGACCCAGATAGAAGAGCGCGCCGAGTTCGGGTGACGGACGTGGTGGGGCGGTGGGAAAGAATTGGAGGGAGGAGGAGAGAGGAGGAGGAGGAGGAGGAGGAGGAGGCGGAGGAGGAGGAGGGAGGAGGAGGAGGAGGAGGAGGGGAAGAGGAAGAGGAAGAGGAAGAGGAAGATGATGATGATGATGATGATGATGATGATGATGATGATGATGATGATGAGGAGGAGGAGGAGGAGGAGGAGGAGGAGAGGAGGAAAATGGAGGAGGAGGAGAAAACCGAGGAGGAGGAGGAGGAGGAACGGAACGGAAGGACCCGCGGGGGAGTACGATGATGATGATGATGATGATGATGATGATGATGATGATGATGATGATGATGATGATGATGATGACGATGATGACGATGATGACTATGAGGAGGATGAGGAGGACGAGGAAGAGGAGGAGGCAAAAGGAAGAAGAGGAGGAGGGAGAGGGGCGGGAATAAATGGAGGCGAAAGGGAGGGCGATGGCTCCGGGAGCTGGGCGGCCAAAGGGGGGAAGGGGGGGGGGCTTCAAGCCCCCCCCCCCTTTTGCACCAAGGGAGGGAGGGGGGGGGGTTCCAAAGCCCCCCCCCCTTTCAAAGGGGGGGGTGGCTCACCCCAGCTCCATTAAAAGAGGGAGGGGGGGGGGTAGCTTGGAAGCCCCCCCCCCTTTCCGGCCACGAGAAGGGAGGGGGGGGGTAGCTTCCGAAGCTCCCCCCCCCTTTCAAAGGGGGGGGTGGCTCACCCCGGCTCAATTAAAGGGAGGGGGGGGGGGTAGCTTGGAAGCCCCCCCCCCCTTTCCGAACCACGAAAAGGGGGGGGGGGGGGGGTCCGAAGCCCCCCCCCCCTTTAGCAGGGAAGGGGGGAGGGGGGTAGCTTCAAGCTGGGGCCCCCCTTTTAGTCTATCGGGCCCCACGCGCGCGCTCTATCATATATTTGTATACACAAGCATATGCACGTACACAAAATGTATTGTGAGCAGGGGCCGGCCGCCGTGGCATTCCCAGAGGCCTACCCCGACATGTTGTTCGAGCCCAAACACTGTTCCAAGAACACAGCAACTGTTCTTAGAACAGACACCCGAGGTATTACAACGAGGCGTTTTCGGACAGAGTCGTTCTCTCTAAGAAAATCTCGTGCAGACCACAAGCAGTTCTTAGAATATTCTCCTCGGGGGCGGCCAAGAGGGGGGCATCCAAGAGGGGGGAGTGCAAATCATGGCCGGCGGCGCGTGCGCGGCCCAGGTGGGGGGTCCAGGGACGCAATGAAAAGAGAAGATGCGCCATGAAATCTCGGTAAATATCATGGCCCACGCCATGAGATCCCCCCCCCCCTAGTCATCACCCCCCTCCTTGCAGCCCCAGATCTCTGGTGGGCCTATAGGCAAGCCGGGACGCCTCGCCAATGCCTGCATAGCCCACCACCACCCACGGCGCCCTGAAGCGCGGCCACTCGTCAACACCGGCAGGAAACACCCCCCAGCTTGTGAGTGGCTCCGCCGTCGTTGCCTAATTCCCTTGCGTGCCGTCGCGCGGCGTGGCTCCTGAGACTACCGGCAGGCCCTAGCCTCGCACTCCCCCCCTCCTTCTTTCAGTATCCCAGACTCCCTGCTCGCTTCCTCCCCACCGCACTCCCCATCCCATCCCCCCCTCTCCATCTGCCTGTTCGTTTGTGTTGTCCTCTCTCTCTCTCTCTCCCTCTCTCTCTCGTTCTGTGCTTTGTGGTGTTATATATATATATATATATATATATATATATATATATGTCTCTCTCTTTCTCTCTCTCTCTCTCTGTTTCCCTCTCTGTGTAAATGCGTCTAAATTCTCGCTCTTTCCCATCTGTTTCTTTCGGGCACGCGGAGCACCTGAACGCCCGCGATCGCTCGCGATGCGCGTCGCAGTCGCGGCATTTCACTGGCCTATGGGCTGCGCCCGTTTTATAATAGTGGTTGATTTGTTCTGTTGTCAGATGCGCCGCGTCCGTGAATTCCCGCCCTCTTCCGCCTGTGTCTTTCGGGCACTCCGAACACCTCAGCGGCTGTTCCTGGCGCGCGCTTTGTCGAGCAGTGTTCGTTGCATTCATCCACTCCGTTTTCTTCTGCGATTGGCTCCACTTGTTCCATCCGCCGTTCCTCTTCCCTGCGCACTTCTTGCAGAGCTTCTCCCCTGCGCCCTTCGTTGCGCACTGGTTCGCCGTAATTTCTGCCTCCGTCTTCAGGAATTCACAGCATTCAGCGCAACGGATCTTGAATTTGTCTCGTACATTCTGCTGCCACCCCTGAGACTCTTTCTGCGACTCCCTCCGGGCTGGTGGCCCTGCGCACCTGTCGCATTTGCTTGTCCGCGCGAACACTCTGCTCCTTTCGGACTCGGCCCCCGCCACTCTGGAGACCATCTCGGCCCATTGGTCACAAGTCGTGCACCACTTTTCCCCTGCTCCCTTCAACATTTCCGTGCACTCGCAGCAGAAGCTCGGGCCCGACTTCGCGCCGAATTCACTCGTGCTGAATTCAGCCTTCTCCTTCACCTTCCGACATTTCCCGCATGTTTTCCGCGGCATCAACCTCTCCTCGATGTCGGGCCACGGCAGCGCTTCCCCCCGCAACTTCTGTAACAGCAACCTCGTGCCTTCCAATTCTCCTCGAGTGTACGGCTGTCTCGAAAATGGCCGATATATGAGCAGACCCTGCCGAGTCTTCACGCGCGTTATGGCCGCGTAGTTCGACGTCCAGCTCACGTTTCTGCCTTCCTCCAAGTCCGCTATTACCGCGTCGAGTGGTCGCCCTTGCGCTGCGCGCGCCGCGCGCGCCAACCCAGGCGAAATTATAAACTGTCTCCGTCGCGCCCCCAACACGGGCTTCTTTCGATACGAGTCCAGATGCCACGTCCGAGCGCGAGGGACTATGGGATACCACCCTGGCCCCGGCATCCCTTTGAGCATCCATTTGTGGGTGTGAAAGTCCAGCACGATTTGTCTTGGCATCCTACGCAGGAATATCGACGACACGTCCTGCACGTCCTTTCTTCTTCATCTACCACCCATGAATGTATCGTCGCTCGACACCCTCGGAGCAATTGCTTCTCTGATCGGTCCAAGTGGTCCGTCGGTACAACTGGCATGCCCACGGCGAGCGGTAACCATCCTGACATGTCTGCACAGGCCTTGTCGTGGTATCCGAACCACCGCACTTTGTCTGCTGAGGTGTATGGTCTTTCCTGGTACGTCGCGTGCGTTGCCTTATCCCGCGCGTAAACCCACGAAATCTGTTTCTTCTCGCACGAAGCCCTCTACGGCCCGCTGCCGCGCTACCTTGCACTTCGCATCTTGATTTGGGACAAACAGCAGTGGCTTCGACGAACTGCGGAAGTGCGAACCGTTCGTCTGCGGCGCTAGTGGCTACGAGACATCGACGCTTTCTTTCCTCTGCACAGCGCCCACACTCCAGCTCGTTGTCTTTTGCGATAGCTTCCACGTTCTGCATGCAGGCCTGCGAACCACACATTGGCTTGTCATTCAACCAAGACCCTGGAACGTCTGTAGGTTTCCGATGCAGAAACTGGCGCGTCCTCTCTGTCACAGTCCCCCGTCGGAACTCATCCTGTACTCCCAGGAACCACTCGTCCTTCTCTTCCAAGCGCTTGCACTCTACCAATTCCGTCATCCCCGCCACGGATCCTGGCCCGTCGCCCCAGAAGATGTACTGACCATGATCTTCTTCGGCGCCTGGCGCATACTGCCCCGCCTTCCGTGCCCACGACGTCGGAATCGCATTCAATGGAGTTCCGCCAGGAGGTTCCAACTGGTAGAAATCTCAGCAAAATAACACATTGACGCCTCCAAGCGGACGGTCTACCTTATCGGCACCCACCTTCCCTTGCCTCGCTGCCGACATCACAGACCGCAAATGCGCATCCAGCTCTGAAAGAAAATTTGCACTGACCATACTGATTTCGTCGATGATGAGCCAACGCCACTGTTGAATTCGCTTCGCTGCTTCTACTTTCTTTGCGCCCGGCTCTCCGCGCTTCTTACTGGTTTCCGTGCTGGGGCCGTGCGGGGTCATCCCAAACGCGGCGTGCAACGTGTGACCATCCAGACTGGACGCGTTCGTAGCTTGTAACGCAGCCACTTGGAAGTCCAGTCCGTGTTCCCAACCCATGACTCTCTCGAACACGTGTTTCCGTAAGGTCTCTACCACCAAGCTCTTCCCTGTGCCTGGGCCTCCGTGCAGCATCCACAGCAACGGCTCCGAACTGCCGATTGTGCTCTCGTCTTCTTGACACTCAGCGAGCACCCTGTCTATGACCTTCTCTACGACTTCTCTTTGTTTCTCACTCATATCTACGACGCGCCCGCTGCTAGGTCCGCGCAGTCCTGCTTTCCACCGCCGCAACTCCTCAGCGCCGCCTGCAGGCACCTGTCTCACTCCCCCCTCTTCAATTTCGCAACCCTCCAACCCGTCACCTCTCATCTTTGTCTGAGATGCCCGAGCTTCTGCTTCCCATCGCTTCAACTGTTCCTCTGGCACCTCTACGCGCCCGTCTGTTCTCGCCCACGCTCCTCTTTTGCCCCTTTCATCCCCGCCCGCCTCTCGACCCCGCACACGCGTCGATAATGCCATGGCTGCTGCACTCAGCCGACGCGCTTCTGCAAGAGCGCCTGTCGTTTCCCTTCTATCGTCCTCTAGGCGCGTGCCTCCAACGTGCACGCGCCGCTGGACACCCTCGTCGAGCTCGTCGACGTCCACATCTTCGTCGCTGAACAAGTCATCCTCGCGCTTCCTTCCAGCATCCTCCCCCTCGGGACGCATGTCGACGACGCTCATGAAATGCTGTACATACCTCTTCGATTCCACGCAAGGCAGTCCTCCATCCAACCACTCACGCGCGGCTTGTGCCAGCGTCTTCTCACCAGTGCACCACTCTGACACCCTCGATACCCCGTCCAAATCTGTGTCTTGCAGAGTGAACGATCGAAAATACGCCATCAAGATGAGCGCGTTCCTATCTGCTTCCCCTGGCCGATGCTTCGGCTGCGGTGCACCATGAAAGCTCGGGTTCCGCGGGCGCTCGTTCCGAACCAAGAGAGCCCGAACACAGGCCAAGAGCCACCCAAAACGGCCCAAAAGAGACCCAAGACAGTGCCTAAGACAGCCCAAGAGGCGGCCAAGACGGCCCAACAAAGCCCCTCAACGCCACAGGAAGCACCAAGAGGCCTCTAAGAGGCACCACGAGGCCACCAAGAGGCGCACACGAAGCCGAAAAAGACACCTCTGAGATACAACATATGTTTCAAAACGAGCTCCCAAAAGGCACCGACACCGACAACATGAGCGAAGGCGACGCGCTGCGAGCCCCCCCAAGGGGTCGGCGGTGTGGCGTAAGCCCAAGAATCAAAACTCATGAGTCGATCACGCTTTCTATGTGTTATCTTGTCATATCCTCCCCTCTGCTCTTCATGATTCCTCGCACAAAGATTGCACTTAGGAGCTCTTAACTGCGTCTCTAAAGAATTCGATTGGTCCCGCGAGGTTTCGCCACGTTGCCGGCCGTACCGCCCGTTGCCGCCTTGTTGCAGCCTGTTGGGTCCAGAGAGTTTTCGGCACGTCGCCGCCCGTAGCAGCCTCGTTGCTGCCTCGTGCGCTGGATGTGTCTGGCGAAATTTCGCCACGTTGCCGCCCGTTGCCGTTTCGTTGCCGCCTCTGATGTGCATCTCGTGTAGCTACTGCCCCACACTGCTCACACTATACAGCTTGTATCACGTAGCTGGCGTATCCACACTGCAGTGATGTGTTATGCTTGGGGTCCACGCCGGCTAATGCATGCGTTTATGCTTCGTTATTACATATGACACTGGGAGCAATGTAACAGCTAGACTACGGCGAGATGCCTCGCAGCCGACGGGATCCGGAGCCTCACGACCTGGCGACTGGGGCAGATCGGGGGCATCATACCGTCGGGACCGGTCGAAGCACGAGCCAGAATCCCTCTTCAGGCTGCGCGCTCGCCTGCTGCACAGCCCACGCGCGCTGGGAACTCTCTGAGCAAAACCCTGCTGCCAAATGTGACCCTACGATTGGCCCGGAACACTATATGCAACTTTGGACGCCCGAAATGGGTACGGAAAAAATGGGTACGATGCCCAACAAATGTTGCCCCAAACCAGCAGCGGCCGCTGTTGGGCAGGCGGCCTTCTGTCTCGAATGGACACAGGCCGCGGCGGCGCGAACAGCGAGCCCTGTTCAAAATGAACAGGAGCTGCTGTTGGGCATCGTACCCATTCTTTCCGTACCCAGGTCGTACGGACATCACGCCCCCCCACTTACCCCCCCCGCTTCTGCTCCGCCAGCTCCGGAGGCTTGCCTGCTCTGCTTCCGTCCTCTTCCGCTCGGGCTCCGTGGGGATACTACTCCACTGCTCCACGGTACTCCATGGCTTAGTGGGCCCTGGAAACGACAGGACCGTTTTTTAACCGGTTCCGTTTTGCCGTTTTTTTGCCAGTTCCAACGCCGTTTTTTACTGGTTCCGTCGCCGTCTTTTGACCGGTTCCGGCTCCGGTTCCAATCCTGGAGCCGTTGTTTAGCCGTTTCCCGTATCCGTTTTTTTTGCCGTTTCCATTTTCAAGGGAGGTTTTTTGGGAAACTGTGAAAAAACGGCCCTGCCGTTTCCGGAGCCCACAAAAGCTCCATGGTACTCCACGGTACTCCACGCTACTCCAGTGCTCCCCGGTGCTCTTCCGCTCGGGCTGTAAGGGAGGCAGATGCCGATGCCGCTGCGCCGCTGCTCCACGGACCTCTCCCCAAGGGGGAGCGCCCCGACGGAGACCCCGAGACGGATCGGGTCGCGGCGACGGGGGCACCCCGAGGCGGGGCTCCCAGGGTGTGGGAGCGAGGGAAGGGGCAGGGGCATCCGCGTCTTGCGCTCCTCGCACGCTTGCCCTCCAGCAGCCGACATCATGCTCCACTCGGCGGCGGGCGAGGGGGGGGAGTGCGAGAAGGGGAAGGCCCTCTCAGAAGGCGGCGGGACTCCTCAGAGGCTCTCGCGCCTTCTGAGAAGTTCTTGTTTCTGCCTTCCGGGGAGGCTCAGAAAGCTTCTCAGGAGGCTGGGGGCCTTCCGAACCTTCCGAGAAGGCCTTCTCCTTCTCACTTCCCCCCTCGCTCGCCGCCGATTCAGACCTACGGTTGTGGATGCCACGGCAATGGACACCCAAACAGTCCTATCATTCAAAAACAAATGTGTTGAACATGTCGGAGAAATGTTCTAAACATGGTTTAAGCATGTTCTTGACATGTCTTGAACATGTTTAACATGTTATAGGCATCTATGAATTATTTTGCAGCATGCTTCCTCTCCATTGATCGCCCTCCACAGACCTACGGACTGCTCACTCCACGAGGCCGGCGAGCTTCTTGATGCCCTTGCCGAGCAGGAGCTTCTCGCCGACCTTCGTGCAGCCGATCGCGTCGAAGAACATGGCGTCCACGCAGCTGAGCGCGCTCGTCCTGGCCCGCGGCAAGCCCTCCAGAGGAGGAGGAGAAACGAAGAGAGAGATTGATATATATATATATAGAGAGAGAGAGAGAGAGAGAGCAAGAGAGAGAGAGAGAGAGAGAAACAAAAAAGAGAAACTGTAAACAAGCAACACAGGGAAAGGACAATACTCAAACGTCAAATGTATCGTGTGGGGGGGAGGGGCGACCACACACACACACATGTATGTATATAGAGACATAAATCCACATGCACATGCAATTACAAACAAACTGAATCTGAATAGGTTCACATGTATCCTCCAGCGTGCTGTCAAGCACGAAGTGGAGTGTTCCACAGGCGTCTGCAATTCTCAATCCTGTATACGTACTCAAAAATTATGATACTCGAATTCGGGGCAAGAGACCCAGTCTCTGAAATCGGTTCCGCGCGTTTCCGCGCGCTCCCGTGTTTCCCCGCGTGACTTCCCAGAGGCCCGAGGATCCTCAGTACGGGCTAGCGAGGGCGAAAAAAAGCGCCAAAGAGGCACTGAGAACAGCCCGAGAGCGTTCCAAGACACCCAAAATGGCTCCAAGAGGCCTTCGAGGACGGCCTCGAGATGCCCAGTTTATCGAATTTCGTGTTATCCCCTGGAAGCGCTGTCGACGTTCCAGGGCTGCCCAACAGTCTGCTACAAACGCCACAAGACGGGCCAAGAGCCACAAGACGGGCCAAGAGCCAATATGGCCCCAAGATAGCCCAGGAGGCCCCTAAGACGGCCCAAGAGGGCCCCAAATGAGGGGCAACAGAAAGACCCCAAAAAGGGGGACACGACGAGACAGCCCGAGCCCGTCGCCCAAAGATGGTTGCCGAGGCCGCCACCCAACGTCCACTACCCCCCCCCACAAGCTCCAGGATGCCGCCCAAAGGGTCCGATCAGGCCCCGAGAGACCCCTGGAGAGAAAGGCCCCCCAAACATCCAAACACCGATCCCGGGAGGCTTCCGAGAGGCCGCCAAAGAGATCACCACCCGCATCCCGCCCGCAAGGCTCTATATCTACAACCCGAGCACGGTGGTGGGATGGGCCGGATGCCACTCTGCATATGTGTGTATGTGTGTATGTATGTATGTATGTATGTATGTATGTATGGATGGATGGATGGATGGATGGATGGATGGATGGATGGATGGATGGATGTATGGATGTATGTGTGTATATATATATATATGTATACACACGAGCAGAAGTGTAATGAAAGCCTGTATGCATAGAAATCGGACCTGCCGTGACGCCGGGTCTGGCCGGGGAGCATGGCCCCTGAGCGCCCCAGGAGGGCCCAACACGCCCAGGAAGGCCCCACATGGCCCCAAGACGGCCCCAGAGTGCCCCAAGAGGCCTCGGGAGGGCCCGACGAGCGCCCCCAGACGGCCACAATGGGCCCAAAAGGGCCCAAAATGGGCACTCGACGGCCAACTCAATTTGCAATTGTCGCGCACTTGGCTTCTCAGATCTCCAGAGCGCCCGAGACGGCCGAAGAGGTCCCCGAGATCGCCCGAAGAGGGCCAACGAGGGCCCCAAGAAGACCCCAGGACGGCCCAAAAAGGGCCCAAGAGGGCCACAGACGGCCCCGAGACGCTCCACACAGGCCCCCAGAGAGGCTCCAAAGGCCTAAGAGGCCCCAAGACAGCCCAACTGGGCCCCAAGACCGACCCAGAACAGCCCGAAGAGGCCCCCAACATTGCCCTGAGGAGCACAAGCGGCCACAGAGGGCCCCGAGACGGACCAAGAGGCTCCTAAGACGGCCTGAACACTGCCTCAAGCGACCCCGAAGAGGGCCCACTGAGGACCCTGCATCAATATGGCGACGGTCAGAACATTTTTTGTTATATATATATATATATATATATGTATATATATATATATATATATATATACACATATACATGCACACGCGAGTACATGTATGAGCATGTAGATGGTAGACGGTTGTGCATACGCATTTGGCCACACAAGTGACATCACATGTTTCATACCGCGCAGGCGTAAACCGCATCGTTGACACCGCATGGGTTTACACCGCATGGTTTGCACATCGTATATTGTATCACAAAAGAGGCACGTGAATGTATGTATGTATGTATGTCTGTATGTATGTATGTATGTATGTATGTATGTATGTATGTATGTATGTTTGTATGTGCATACGTGTGTATATATATATATAGTATACAGATGTTGCCCCCCACCCATACATTACACCCCACACATTGTACACAAATGATAAGAAGACACAAAATCCACACTAAAAGCCGGTTGTCGCAACATGATTGAGTCAGCGGGCGCAAACGAATCGAAGCTGGTGCAGGCGCTGCTCTGGCTACAAGCGGGACGCGCCAGGAACTGCCGGAGACACAGAAGCGCAGAAAACGCGAGAAAAACAAAACGGGCGTGAACCGTTCAGAACATTAAATCCACCGTGCGCGGCTACATCGCAGCAAATGGCTGGAGTGAGGGAACGTACGAAGGTTGTGTGGGAACGTGGGCCACACATGTTGAGATTTGCATCGTGGGTGAATAAGCTACGTGGGCCATCCTATGTGATGGGGCGCTCATACTGCAACACATGATGTAGACACTCTGTGGTGCAAGCTGGATATGTGGTGGCACTGGCCTTGAGGTGTAAGCTATGTGGCGAAAACCCAAATATGGAAATATGAGTTGCCAACTCATAAATGTCAACACCACTGCTCGCGAAATCCGCCACACCATCGAAAACGCGCAGTTTGATTTGCAAATTCTACGCGGCGGCGGCGTGGCCATGGCTGGCGCACCTCTACGCCAAGACTGCCACGCAAACTCGAGCGCAAAACGGCCATCACATTTGGCACATCCGATGCCACCGTTGTGGCAGTTACCGACGGAAACGTCCCAGCTTAGGGCGGGCGCGGTCTCATGATGGCGCCGATACTGGCAACGCGGATTGGCGATGTTGATGATGATGATGCTGATGATGATGATGATGGTGATGGTGGTGGTGATGATGATGGTGACGACGACGCTGACGCTGACAGTGACGATGATTGTGGTGGTGTTGCTGCTGATGGTGATGATGATGACCACGTGTCGACGCTGAGGGTGGGTGGGTGGTGGCGGCAATTGCGGCGATGGCCGAATACGATGACGTGATGCGACGGCTTCAATGATGGTGATGGTGAAGCAGCGCGCGCGGAAATCTAAGAACCCTTTTTTTTGTCGAATGATCTGCTGAAGAAAAACACATGTGATGTCATATGGTTTCCGAGATATGGATTTGAATAGTTTCGGGGCAACATATGTTTGAAAATATATCGGCACGCGCTTGTGGCTGCGCGCGCGAATGGCCCACGTGGTACTATGTGGTACGGATTCGTGCGCTGAGCGCATGCTGGATCAACGCGGGCGCACCGCGATGCGATATGAGAATGTGGATCCTGCGCAAAATTGTTGAAAACATTTGGTTGTCCTACATTTGCCGCACGTACGCGCGGACAAAAAAACATATCTGTGACGGGGGAACCTGAGAAAGCATGTGCAATCCACGTTGAAGCACAGGCGGGCGCGAAGCAAAACATCGACACGCGCACAAACGCAAACACAAGCACAACAACGAGCGCAATCAAAAGCACAAGCATACGCACAAGCACAGGCACAAGCACACGCACAAACGCAATAACAACCAGAAGCGCGGGCAGAAGCACAAGCGCAAGCAAAAGCAACGGCGCAAACACGAACGCAATCTCAAGCGCAAGCAAAAGCACGAAAACAAGCAATTATCCTGGCGAAGGACCCGACCACATGCAGTTGTGAGTGCCGCAATTGCGAATTTCTTCTTCGGGGGCGCCCCCTATGGGGCCACGAGCCGTATGAAGGTGCGCCGAATTGCGCGGCGTAGCCTCTGCAGGGGGCTTCCTTGGGAACCCCGGGGGCGGCGCCTGCGCGCCGCGAGGCCCATGTCGGCGCGCCCCGCGCGAGGATCGCGCCCGCTTCCTCCCCTCCTTTCTTCCCTTTCCTTCGTCCGCAACGCGAGGCGGAGCCCTCGCGACGCGCGCAGGTCGCCCCGAAGGGTCGCAGTGACGCGCGCGTATCGCACGCTGCATGGAACAGAGACTGCTCGTTGGCTAACTGACGTCGCGCGCGGCTCTGGCCGCCGGGCGGAGCAGCGACGGGCGAGCGAGGCGCTGGACAGAGCGCGGCGCGGAGTTCGCGCGACGCGCGCTGATCGCCCCGAGACGGCCCCAGCGACGCGCGCAGGGCGTCCGCGGCGCGAGGCCAAACAGTTGGACAGCCGAGAGAAGGCGCGGCCGCGGCGGGCCGCTCCTCAGGTCAGGCCTCGCGGAGCAACTCAGTGAAACCAAGCTCACTGGCGTGGGCCGTGGCTTCCCTCCTGCACCGCTTCGTGCGCGCCGCAAACTGCTCCAGCTGCTTACGCAAGCCCTCCCGCGGCCCGGACAGGAAGAACTCGATGCGCGGCGCCCGCGTGAGCAGGAGGTCCTCGCGGCGCGCGGCGCGCGAGAGCAGCGCGTAGAGCTCCAGCCACCAGTCGTCCTCCTCCTTCTTGCCGTTCCCGACCTCGTGGCGGCCGCAATCCAGGATCACGCCTGGGCGACGTCGGCCGAGGGGCCAGTGCGCCCGGCAGCCGACGGCCCAGGGCGAGAGTCCGCAGGACAGAAGGATCACTGGGACCTTCGGTGGAGCCCCCTATGGGGCCACGAAACGTGCGAGGGGTGTGAGGAAATGGGCGTGCGGGACGCATGCGGACACGCCCACTGGGACCTTCGGTGGGTGGAGCTCCCTATGGGGCCACGAAGCGAAATGGGTGTGCGGGACGCATGCGGGCACACCCACTGAGACCTTCGGTGGAACTCCCTATGGGGCCGCGAAACGTGTGAGGGGTGTGCGGCAACGGGTGTGCGGGACGCGTGCGGGCACACGGTGTGCGGCAACGGGTGTGCGGGACGCGTGCGGGCACACCCACTGGGACACCCACTCGGACCCTCGGTGGAGCTCCCTACGGGGCCACGAAACGTGTGAGGTGTGTGCCAGAATGGGTGTGCGGGACGCATGCGGGCACACCTACTGGGACCTTCGGTGGAGTTCCCTATGGAGCCACGAAACATATGAGGGGTGTGCCGAAATGGGTGTGCGGGACGCGTGCGGGCATACCCACTCGGACCTTCGGTGGAGCTCCCTACGGGGCCACGAAACGTGTGAGGTGTGTGCCAGAATGGGTGTGCGGGACGCATGCGGGCACACCTACTGGGACCTTCGGTGGAGCTCCCTATGGAGCCACGAAACGTGCGAGGGGTGTGCAGAAATGTGTGTGCGGGACGCATGCGGGCACACCCACTGGGGCTTTCGGTGGAGTTCCCTATGGGGCCACGAAGCGTATGAGGGGTGTGCCGAATTGAGCGTGCGGGACGCATGCGGGCGGCAGCACTGGGGCCTTCGGTGGAGCTCCCTATGGGGCCACGAAACGTGTGAGGGGTGTGCCGAAGTTGGTGATGATGATGATGATGATGATGATGATGATGATGATGATGATGATGATGATGATGACGATGGTGATGATGATGATTCGGATGATGGTGATGATGATGATGATGATGAGGAGGAGGGTTATGATGCTGATGCTGATGATGGTGATGATGATTGTGATGATGGTGATGCTGATGATGATGATGATGATGCTGATGGGAGGAGGGGGGAGGAAGGAGGGACGCGGGGCGCTGTCTCTTCAAAACGAGGACCCAACACCACAGGATGGTTGGGAACAAAAAACAGCACAAGCACACGCACACGCACACGCACACAAACAAGCACACGCACACGCACACGCACACGTATTCGCACCACTTCACACACACAAAGACACACCGCGCACACACACACACTGACATATATATATATATATATATATATATATATACACACACACGCACGCACGCACGCACGCATGCACGCACGCACGCATGCACGCACGCACGCCTCGCACACACATCCAAAGGCGAGGCTCCCCAGGCGAATACGTGTAATGTCCGCCCCTGGGCTACTCCCGGCGGCGAGCAACGGGGGGAAATGAGAAGGAGAAGGCCTTCCCACAAGGCGGCAGAACGGTATCAGAAGCCCTCCCGCGATTCCGAGAAGTTCTCTGTGTCTCCAGGGAAGGCCAGAGAACTTCTCAGAAGGCCAGGGGATTGCCGAGCCTTCTGAGAGGGCCAGCCACTTGTCACTTCCCTCTCCCTATGGAAAAAACTACAAGGCACTCATACCGCTACTCCCCGGCCTCTCCTGGGCTGCGTTCTGACCAAGAAATCGAGGCGAAGCAGGCGGTGGCGACGAGGGCTCCCCAGGAGGCCCAAAAAGGACGAAAAACGAGGGACGGGCAGCGGTAGGGGAACCTTTTCCTCCTCTGGGCCTCTTCCCACTTCCCTCCCTCGCTCGCCGCCGATCTTCGCCCGATCGTCTCCTCCCACGGGCACCAGGTGAAGCCTTAGGTCGGGCATGTCCTCCTGCAGGCGGATTTTGGACGAATGTTAAAAAATGACAAGAAAAAAAAACGAGTTTAACAATCACATATGTTCAAAAATCGTCACCACATTTTGTTTAGATTAGTTTTGGACATCCAGCCTGTAGACGGACATGCCCGAACTCAGCGAAGCCTGGGCACACGCCCCCCGCCGTACGAGGGGCGCCCAGGGGTCGCCCACGGGAGGCGACGGGCGAGCGCCCCCCCCAGGGAGGGACCTCGGCGGCACCCCATGAGGCGCCGAGACGGGCGACACCTTTTGCCCGATCCCCCTCCTCCTCCTCCTCCTCCTCCTCCTCCTCCTCCTCCTCCGCCTCCTCCGCCTCCTCCTCCTCCTCCTCCTCCTCCTCCTCCTCCTCCTCCTCCTCGTCCTCCTCCTCCTCTCCCCCCTCCTCTTCATCCAGCCGCCGCCCCTGCTCGAGGCTCTGGGCGCGGATACCAGGTCTCCGCCAACCTCGATCAGGGCACCTGGCTCGTGCGGCGTGCGGGCCTGACCGCGACGAGCCTCCCCTGGCTGGCGCCGCTGCTGCCAGCCGCCAGGTCCCGCGCTGCGCGCACCGCCGCGGCTGCCTGCTGATGTCTTGCCACCTGTTATGCCGCCCATCAGATGTGGCCCCCGCTGCTGGCCAACGACGCCTCCGGTCGCGCCGGGTGGCCGTCCGGCATGCGCAGGTGCAGGCCCTGGCCGTGCGCAATCTGATGGCGTGTGGCACCCCGCCCGGGCTCGACGTGACGGCCGTGGACCTCCTGCCCCAGGAGCTCGTGCCGCATGGTGAGGCGCCGGAATAGAAGCGATGGAAGATGCGCGAGGCGGCCCGAGCCCCGGGTGGCAAGGTCCTTACTGCGCATGCTCCTCGTGTACACGCCGGCTCCCAGTCGGCCACCGCCGCCTTGGCTGCAGCCGGCCTGCGCGCCGCCGCCTCCACCCGCACATGATGCACATGATGATGCAGCAGTCGTGGACGATGCTCATGTTCTACCTCGTGCCGGCCCTCCTGTACGCTCCGCTGGCGCCGTGCCACCGGATGCGCGGAACCATGCGGAGTTGGGGTCAGCTCTGACACCTGTTGCGGCCCCTGCGGAGGCGTGGCCAGCCCAGCCACGAGGACAAACGCCGGGCGACTTGCTCCCCGGCGACACTGGTGGGAGAGTGCGGGCGATTCGCTCCCAGGGCCCCTCTGTGCCGCTTGCCGCCCTAGTCTCGGGACCCCGCTTCGGAGGACGCGCTGGCTGCTGAGACGGCGGTTGACGAGGAGGGCGCGGAGAGCTGGGACCCAGCCGGCTTCACGGTGGATGGCAGCAATGAGCGCCTCGCAGCAGCAGGCAGACGCAGCCCACGCACGGCCGCAAATCCATGCTAGCGTCTATCCCAATCCCGAGACCACCTCTGCGCTGCCCAGCTATATGTCCCGAGCACCCTAGACCCCCGCGGCATGCTGGACGCGAATTCTGGTTCACGGCGCGTTTTACAAGCTGTCCCAGAAACAGTCCGTGCACATCAACGCGGCGGCTGGTGATTCCGGTTTCACTGTACTGATGCCCAGCCATGCCGATGCGAGGATGCATCTGGTCGCTAGGACACTCAAGGTCCGCCTTGCTATGATGGCGATCGCTCACATGTTCTTCCCGCACGGTCTGCTGGGCTCTCTGAGGCGCCTTCTGTCTCACGGGCGGAATGGTCGCACCGCGGCGGTGGGCCAGCCCCTCCCCCCCAGCGTCCCCTCTGGGAGGCGGCGCGGCAGCCTACGGGCCCCACCCCGACTCCAATTGTAAACGCGTCTCCGGCAAAGGTGCGGGAAATGCACGAACATGGGCAGCCCACGGTGCGGCAGAACGTCGTCCTCCTCGCATGCGTTGGAAATGGTTTCGAAGTTCGCGATCTTGGGTGAGCATTTTTAGTGCGCAGTCTGATCACATCAACAGCGTTGGGCAAGATGATATATTTGCTCGTCATGTGCGTCGCTGGGTACAGCCCGGGTCTCTGTCTTGTCTACGATTGCCTCCTCCCCGCCCTCGATTCCATGCTTCGCCCATCCACGCTCGATCAGCGAGCGATTCTCTCAGAGTGCGCCCTGCAGTGAGCACGTGTTTGTGCCGCCCTCCAGACCTTCAATTCCTCAGGATAGGCTTGCAATGGATCTGGGCCCGAGCGCAGAACATCGATTTGTTGATTGAATATCCAGGTAGGGTATCATGCATGCGGGTCTGTGACCCATACGTATGGTTCTCCCTCAATCCTTGTCGCCCTTGCGTATTCATTATCCTTCCCTCCTCCCCTCCTCTCCCTCCCGCGTGGCCATATGCCCCAACCACGGTGGTCGCTCCTGTGTGCGGCCCGCTGTCGGTCCAGATGCTGGCCTATGAGAGGGGGTGTTTGAGGACAGAGGTTGGAGGGTAGTTGGACGTCGCCGAGCTTTTTGGCGTGCCGGATCTGCCCTCCCGCGCCCTCCCTCGGACTAGTATGGAGATAATCGTGCGGTTTTCCGCCGCCGTCCCGTCTTGCGTTTCGGGCGTTAGGGCGCGAAGATTTGCTCCTTCCCCTCTCAGGAAGACGAGCTGTTGTTGTACGTTCCATGTGCAGCGCCGCCTTATAGGAGCGCAGTCGGGTCGGAGTGGTCAGTCAGCCTACTCGCGACTCTCCTCCTCGGTCCGCCCGCCTACCGAGCTGGAAGTGTTGGATATGCGTCCCAGTCTTACTCTCTCCTCTCGGTTATCATATAATTATGTCTCCCCCTTCCTCCTTCCTCCGCGTCTTAGTGGTCTATGATAGGCTCTAGACTGTGCAGGAGACGGATGTGAGGTCTCACCCACACTCGGCGCCGATGCAAACAATCTACTCGTTCAATGTCTTCGCGAAGTCAGGTCCAGCGAGCGCCGCCATCATCTGACAACCGAGACGGCGAATCGGGAGTGCAATCGAAACAAATCCTCTTGATCCGCCGCCTCCTCCTCCTCCTCCGCCTCCGCCTCCGCCTCCTCCTCCTCCTCCTCGTCCTCCTCGTCCTCCTCCTCCCCCCCCGGGGCGCGGGACACCCACGTAGTGCCCACAGGCGGCTGCCAACCAGGCAGCGGCCGAACAGCGGGAATGTCCGCGCAGGAACTGGCCCGCCGGTTGGAGGAAGTGGGTGGAAGCACGAGGTAGGAAGGCGTTGGAAGCAGACTTGGGCTTGCACCCGCCACGTGAGGAGGGAGGAGAACAAGTGAAACCACTCGATCATTGAAGTAGGAAGGAGCCTACAAGTAGAATGGGATCCGAAAATCCAAAGATGCCTACTCCCAACGACCGACGGGTGACTGATCATCCGAAACCAAATGCCCTAAACGCCAACACCGTTTGGGGGGCAAATGTTGCACGGAGCCAAGCCGAAGAAACAGGATGAACCGTTCAGACTGCCGGGGAGAGGCCCCCGCGACTGCCCCGACGCTCGCCCGAACCCCCTGGGGTTCTTCGGATCTCCCCCCCTGCTCGGAAGCTGGGCGAAGGCTGGCAAATCCGTGGCTGCTAGAACGGTCTTCCCGGAAGGACGAAACAAACTCCCGGAATAAAACTCAGCGCGCTAAATGATAACCTGGCTGCTTCCCGGAAGAAACTCATAATTTCCCGGAGCTCCGTTTTAGCAGCCCACGGGTTTGCCAGCCTTCGCCTGGCTTCTGATCTGCATCCCCGCCCAGCCCCTCGGCGCAACCAAAAGCCACAGTCCACACTGCAGCGCGCACAACTCGCGGAAGAGCCCAGCGACTCCCTTGGCTGGAGCTGGCGGAGCCGCCTCGCGGACCAGCCACGGGGAGAGGGAAGAGAAAAGGGGCCGAGACTCCGCGGCGCTCTCCCGCCTTCTCATCGACGATCCCCAGAACGTGTCTTCGCGCCAGCATGCGCTTGTCCACTGAGGCCCTCGAACACGACGCAAGCGGCGCAAGGAGCGCCGAACACGCGGCGTGCCGTCGGCGGAGCTGTGAGGAGCAAGCTCTCAATGGGCTGACACACATCCTGAGGATCATCGGTCCTGCGTGTCCTTATTTCCGTCATTCCTTCCTGTGTTGGTTTCAAGGTTTGGCTAGGGCGCTGTGGTCTCCAGTCTTCCTTCCTCGCTCCTCCTCCTCCTCCTCCTCCTCCTCCTGCGTTGCTCCCCGAGAGGCTGCGACGCGATCAAGTGTCGTCATTTTCGTGGGCTTCTCGGAGGCACGGCGGAGGTGAGGGACGCGCAGATCCATTTGAGTCCTCGCGGCTCCCTCGGGGTCTGAAAACGGCGCACCTGTCGCCACTGTCGTGGGTTCATGGGAGGCACGGCGGAGGTGAGGGCATTCAGATCACGCATATCTGGCGATGTCGCTTTGCATGGAGCGTTCAGCGTTCATGCGAATATTTTCTGCGCGTGGGGAAAGCTCGGGCAATTCCTTACTGGTCTATACTCACCTCGACCTCTCCCCAGCCGACGAGGGCCAGGTCCGGGACCTTCCATCCTACGTGTGGGAGCCATGCGAGAATACGGTGGCCGCCTCCGCATGGACATGATGCCGTCCGAGCTGCGAGATGCGCGGCAGGAAGCCGACGCGGCGCGCAGCCCAGGCCGAACGGTCGCTCTCGCCCCGGCGCCGCGGTCCTTATCCTAACGAGTGGAGCTCTCGCCGGGGCGCGGGGCGCACGTTTTTCTCGTGCGCCGCTTCGTCGACGCGCGAGCGGGCGAATTTGTGCCTCTCGCGCCGGCGCCGCGCAGATCTGGCCTGAAGATTGCGCTCCCGCGCCCACGTAGCGCTTAGTTCCCATTTTTCG
>CAUYUJ010010447.1:95855-107585 GCA_963575745.1 Prorocentrum cordatum | reverse complement strand
ACTACGACTACAACTACGACTACTACTACTACTACTACTACTACTACTACTACTACTACTACTACGACTACGACTACGACTACTACTATTACTACTACTACTACTACTACTACTACTACTACTACTACGACTACTACTACTACTACTACTACTACTACTACTACTACTACTACTACTACTACTACTACTACTACTACTACTACTACTACTACTATACCACTACTCCATCGTTTTTGTCGCCCTGTCCGGGCTCCTGGGAGGCCCTCGTCGCCAACGCCGGCCTCGCGCCGAAGCTCGTGTCAGGCAGGTTCCCCGCGAGAGGTCCGGGGAGTAGCGGTATTGGTACCCTTGGATTCCCCAACCCGTCATATTTGAAGCTTTTCCCTGGCAAGGGGCTTCGAAGAGCTCCTTGCGATGGGGCCGCTGTGCGGGACTAGCGCACAGAGCAGATGCATCAAGTTGTAGCAGATCCTGCCTGATAAGTTTCGGACATATAAAGCTGCTTTGGCGTATTGTCCTGCCTGGGGCCTGCGAGCAACACTGCGAATGCAGACCCATCTTCAACACACAACATTATATGCACACGGCATCTGTACACCACCACCGTGCCCAGCGAATGGCATCCTTCCATCCTTGCCAAAGCCAGGAAGTCTGCACACGGTCCAGGATGGCTCTGGCCAGGCAAGATGCGGGTATCAATGACACGCCGCCGCGGGGGGACCCACACGCGTGTGACCGTTGATGAAGCACCACGATTTCGGACAAAAACCAGAGAACCAATGTTTTTTTATGTACATCTCTTACGAATGTCGCGTCACATAGCGGCCGACAACAAACCCCAACTAACCCAACTGTTTATCTTCGGGACACGGGCAACTCCAACCTAACTCCTGCCGTCCTGAATGCACACCCTGAGGCCGTCTCCGCGTCGCCGCATTCGACAACGCGCTAAGCGGTCGATGTTCGGATTGCTGCAAGCAGAGACGGACGGTCAGAGGAGAGTGTGTTTTGGTGAAGTCCGGACCGCTTCAAAATCGGCCCTCGCCGGCCCTGCTTCGCGCGTGCATTTTCACTTCAAGATGATCCAACATGCTCCAAAATGAATGGTCCAGAATTTCTGGCGCTGGCCTGGCTGTGGAGGCACGGCGGATGCCAGTGCAGCGCAGATCCATTTGAGACCTCGCGGCTCCCTCGGGGGCTGCAAGCTGCGCAACTGTCGCCACTTTAGTGGACTCCTGGGAGGCATGGGGAAGTGCATGGCAGCGCAGATCGTGCGTACGCGCGATGATTTATTTCAGTATGGAAAAGGCGTGAAAATCTTCGCCCCGCGTGGAACAGAGTCTGGGCACGTCTGGGGTAATTCGTGTTTGTGCAGTCTGCTGCAGGGGCCCAGGGACAAGGCAAGAACTAAACACGCATCCCAGGAACCCAAATATATTTGTGACAGGTTCTGGACTTGTCGTCATCCCCACCATCTCCAACGTTCTCATAAAAGTGCTGGGACATCGTCCATTCTCTCTCTCTGTGTATATGTGAGTGTGGGTCTGTGCCCATGCTCCCCTCCTGGGTTTCGCTATTCCTGGACAAGAGGGGAAATGGACATGGCGAATGCGACTCTCTGGGGGGGGCGGGAGCCACCTCCTTGGCAAGGTCCGTCCGCTCACAGCAGCTCTCAACCGATGGTTCCCCGGAACATGGCGACGCCTTGGGTGACAACTCGTTGGGCGCCTCCCACAATTACCATCATGTCGGCTCGGGCGAATCATGACGCTAATCGACGCTAGTCGACGCTAAATCGAAACGAATCGACTCTAGCCGACGCCACCTCGGCGCTATCTCATCTGCTCCCAGATGATGCAGATCGACGCTAGTCGACGCTACAGACGGAATTTAATGGCTATACCAGACAGAATCAAAAGGCCACGCCAGCCTCCCATGCTTTGATGCCGACGACGCCAGGACAAAGACACCATCGGACAAATGTAGAGCGGGAGTCTCCGCCATCCGGCGGCCCCGGAGGATGCATCTGCGGGGTCCACATCCTCTGCAGCGGAACTGCGGGGTCCACATTCGGGCTCCCTTCACCGGAACCCCGAGGCGCACTGGATATTGATAAATCTACCCCACATAGAGGCTCGATGAGAAGAGGACGAAACGCTATGAACATAAGCTTTTGGCGCTCTGCGCGGGATTCTTGGACCTGCACTGGGCCCTTCCTCTGGCGCGCGGGGCGCGCCAGGGGCGCAGGCACCGACCCAGGAGATCCGCCCGGAGCGCCAAAAGTTTACGTTGATGGCCATGGTTCTTCTTCGATCGATGCTTCTCCGTGTCCATTGCGCATCGGCTTCGGGGCGTCCCTTCCAAGCAAATCCACGACGCACTGGACACGGACGCGGCTCTTCTCCGCAGCACCGGGCACCAGGGCCCCCTCGCGGAGCGTCCAGAAAACGATCCGGAGCGACGTGCATTCCCGTCCTGCGGCCCCCTCCCGGCAAAAAGCGGGAGGACTACAGAAATTAGGTGCCCGACCACAAGAAACCTTCCACAGGGAACTCGACATTATAACCCGAGAGCGTATGTTGCTTTTTGGTGCGGGAGCGCCACGCTTCCCGATTAGGCTTAGTCTGACATGTCCCCCTGCAGGCGGATAGCGGACGAAGAATTAACTTAGCCTGGCGAAGGACCCAACCATATGCAGTTGTGAATACCGCAATGGTAAATGCCATCTTCGCCCGCGCTCCTTATGTGGCCACGGCTTCCCGCCAGAGCCCGACATGCTCAGGGACGCGTTCGTGGCCGTCTTCGCGGGCGCCGACGACGACGAGGACGGCGTCCCTCTGACCGAGGAGCAGAAGCAGGAGAGGGATCTGAGAGCCATGAGGGAGGAGGTAGCGTTGCACGTCGACAGGGCGGAGTACGACGCCCAGGCGCAGTGGATGAAGCAGCACAACTATGGGGCCACGATCCTCGTGAGGGGTGTGCCGAAATGGCCCGAGGCCGCCACGCGAACCCTGCCGCTGGGGCCTTCGGTGGAGCCCCCCTATGGGGCCACGATCCTCGTGAGAGGCGTGCCGAAATGGCCCGATGCCGCCATGCGAACTTTCCCTTTGGGGCCTTAGGTGGAGCTTCCCTTGGGGCCACGAAACGTGTGAGGGTTCTCCCGAACTGGGGCGAGGTCGCCATGCGAACGTTCCCACTGGGGCCTGAGGTGGAGCTCCCTATAGGGCCACGAAGCGTGTGAGGGCTGTGCCGAAATGGGGCGAGGCCGCCATACAACCTTTCCCTCTGGGGCCTTAGGTGGAATCCCCCTATGGGGCCACGAAACGCGTGAGGGGTGTACCAAAATGGGGCGAGGTCGCCATGCGAGTTCCGCCACTGGGACCATAGGTGGAGCTCTCTATGGGGGCACGAAACGTGTGAGGGGTGTACCAAAATGGGGCGAGGCCGCCATGCGAGTTCCGCCACTGGGACCTTAAGTGGAGCTCTCTATGGGGCCACGAAGCGTGTGAGGGGTGTGCCAAAATGGGGCGAGGCCCCCATGCGAATTCCGCCACTGGGAACATAGGTGGAACTCCATATGGGGCCACGAAACGTATGAAGGGTGTGCCAAAATGGGGCGAGGCCGCCACGCGAGTTCCGCCACTGGGACCTTAGGTGGAGCTCCCTATAAGGCCACGAAACGTGTGAGGGGTGTACCAAAATGGGGCGAGGCCGCCATGCGAGTTCCGCCACTGGGACCGTAGGTGGAGCTCCCTACGGGACCACGAAACGTGTGAGGGGTGTGCCGAAACAGACACATGCGGAGAGCTAAAGCAAGGACGAGGAGGAATGAGGGGGGGCAGCGGGAGAAGAAGAAAGGAGGACGCGTGTGGCCGTCTCTTCAAAATGAAGACCCAACATCACAGGATGGTTGGGAAACAATGAACAACTCATATTCCCAAACGGATAAAATATATCAAAACATCCTCCAAAACAAATTCTTTAACTATCTTTCAATCTTCCTCCTGTAGAGGGACAGGCCCGACTTACGATTAGACAAACCATCGAAACCCAAGAAACCCAGGGCACCCTGGAGGCAAGCAGGGTGTTTCTTGGCATGAGGGCCTCCACTGTACCGACAGGCGAGGCAATGCTTTGCGCTCCCGGACCTCCGACGCCTTGCGAACGTTTTCTTGTTCGGCGTTTCGACACTGTGAAGGGGCCCTGGGACACACAACTAAACAGACACGCATCACAGGATTCCCAATATGTTCTTATGTTTTTGGGGTTTTGTCTTCCCCCCAATTCCCATAGTTTCCCATATTTTCTGGGGAGTCGACGATGAACTGTGTCTGTATGTTTTCCCCTCCTGCTTCTTCTCGGCATTTCGACATTGGGCGGAAGGGGGGGAGGGGGGGGGGGTCTGGATCTGGACCTCTGCTCAATGCGACTGTTTGCAGCAGTGCGTCCCCCGGGGGAGGCCCCACCTGCTTGAAACAGGCGCCGGGGAGGGGAACGTGAGTGGGGAGTTCTGGCTCCGGACCTGTGCTCAATGCGTCTGTTTGCAGCAGTCTGGGGGAGGCCCCACCTGCTTGAAACAGGCGCCCCCAAACAGCCAAGATCTACTCCATCGGGGGGGGGAGGTGGTGCGAGGGCCCGCGCCGAACGGCACAACGAGGAATGAGCAAACGATCACCTTTCCCTGGGGCCGTTTTTCCATTCCGAGCGGGTTAAAGGCGGCCCTGCGCCTGTCAGCGGCCCCAGGGGTGCGGGAAACCGTGGAAGACCTGCCGCCTTGATCTGCCCGAGCCGCCCGACGTCTGGACTCGGGGGCCGGGGATCGGCACCCAGAGCTTCCTGCTGCTCGGAAGGGGGAGGGTTCGAGGAGGACCAGCTCCCGGGGGGGGAACCCGTCGACCCGGGCTCGGCGATACACCGCCGATAGATCGCCGACAGGCCCCCGATGGTGCCACTTCACGATGCTGGGTGGGGTGGGCTGTCTGGCCTTTATCGGCGATCAGCGGCCGACCGATGACCGATGCATCTTCCCCTGAACCCATCCCCCCTAGCTCGGCTACTCATTCCGGGGACCTTCCTGGAGCCACTCGTTCCACTCGTGCGTCGACGCTGCGTCGAACGTCCGTCGATTCGGGTCGACCTCGAGTCGACCTCGAGTCGAACCTGAGTCGAACCTGAGTCGAACTGGGGTCGAACAGATCAGTCACATGGGCCCAGGAAGGTCCCAGACACGAGCATCGCACCTAACGTTGCCCCTGATGTTCTGGCCAGATGTTCCAGGGAAACTCGGCCGTGGCCATGACGAGGAGTCTCCCCATGGAGGCCAAGAGAGGGCGAGCAGAATCACAGAGCCTCGACCCCTGCATCTCGATCCTGGATCCTGGGTCCTCGGCCCTCGGCCCCGGCGCCGCACTGAAACCCGCGCCCCACCCGAGCCGCGACTCACCCGCGACCCCCCCCCCCACTCTGACCCGTCGCAGGCGCCGCCGCGCTTGCAGCGGTTGGTGTGCGTCGGGCCCTGTCGCCTTTGGCGGCCACACGCAAGCGTGACCCTGGGCAAGAGCGACCTCTGGTGCGCGGCTCAAGCGGGGGGGGGCGCGGATGGGGCCACACGGGAGCGCGCAGGCCGCTGCCATGGCACTGCTTTCAGCGATCGGGGAATCCCACTGGGCCCGCACCGAAGGTCACTCCAACGAAGGGTCACTCTCTCGTGTAGTCGACGTTTGCGAGGCAAGGACGCGGCCCCCCAGCCCATCGAGCCCAAGGGTTAGGTCGGGCATGTCCCCCTACAGGCGCATTTTGGAACAACATGTTTTTTCAACAAAGAAACTCCCCCGACTCTTGTGGACTATTGTGAATGTTCCTCATGTAGAGGGACACGCCCGACTTATTCCAAGGCGCCCCGCCAGCCCGAGCGCGGAGGCGGAACCGCGCGGCAACGCAGCTGGATTCCCATGAGGTCGGTAGACACATGCAAACTGGCCGAACAATGCGTCGCAATAGCAGTCGAGAACTCGTCCCGAGGCTATGCTTTAACTCTTTTGCTTGAATCGTCCTCTCGTCCTCCTGTAAAGGGACACGCCCTTCCTTCAGATTTCCAAGCCTCGAACCTCCGACCTCGATCCTGGGATCCGGGGATCCCGCGGGGCCGCCTTGCGGCGCCAGCCCCGCCGGGGCGGCCCCGCGCCTGCCGCAAGCAGGGGCAGCGGAGGCGGCGGCGGCATCGCCGACGCCAGCCAGGACCGACCGATCGAGGGGCCGACTAGCGGCCACGACTGGAACAAGAATCAACCGTCCAGGCACTCCTTGAAGGCAATATCTATAACTATATCCAGTGCGGCTTGGACTTTCTCGGAACAAGGCACCGGCAGGCCGACGCGCACTGGACATGGACAAAACACGAGCTTCAACGGGGGACATATTCTGGTCCATATCCACTGCGCCTCAGAGTTCTGGGGCAAGGAACCTGAAACTCCAAGCTGTAGTCGATCTGGACACACGCCTTGCCCGCATGCGTTTTTTTTTTCTGAAAGAAGAGAAGAAAGGCGCGCGGCCACTCAACCGCACCACTGCGCGACAAGCACAGTAGCGCGAAGCAGACGATTGCCAACCAACGATATACAACCCGACCTGCCCCAGCCTCGACCTGCCCCAGCCTCGCTCATGCGATGAATGGTTGCCCGCGAAAAAGCGGGATGACGGGACAACCTTGAAAAGCCAAATGGGCATAGGCATGAAAAGAAGAAGAGAGGGGGGCTACAACACAATCCCTGTAGTCTTACCAGGAACGTTTCGTAGACCCACCGAATGTCCGAGCATCAAGCAAAGGGGCAGTGTGGGCCCCAAACACTGTGTCCTTACAACACATTTATTTACTTCGCGCCACTTGCATGATTTGATGGAGATTATGCAGCCAACGTGTTTCAATATATGTGGTGCAATACATGATGTGCCCAAACGTGTTGTACAACATGCGTGGTGCAATCTACGATTTGCATCACACGTGGTGCAATAAAACTATGTGGTGACCAACGCACGCGGAATTATCGACGTGGATATATGTGGTGGATAACTAACATTGTATAAAGTATGTGGTGCGGCAGATGCTGTGCAACATGTATGGTGAAGTCTATTTGGTGCAATTGATTGTAACAAAAAGGTTCGACGCACCCCATGCCCTTGGCGACATCACCCCCGTCCACCTGCAACTTGGTTTCCAAGACCCCATGCATGGGGCATGTGCGATGCATGCTTGGCGCTGGCTGGTGCATCTCTGCGGCCGCGCCAACCCCAGCACGCGCGCGCAGCGGTCAACTAGTTTGGCGCCATTGACGCGGCCGCGGTGGCGCTGACCACTGGGCGCATCCCAACGGGCAGATCATTGCGAGTCGGCGACTTGGGCGGGCGCGGTATCATGACAAGGCCGACAACGGTAGACACGAGAATGATAATAACGATGCTGGCGACGATGATGATCACGTCGACGACGCTGACGGCGACCTCGCGTCGGTGGTGAAGGTTTTGGACAAAGACATGCGGGCGCGGCCGACGCGCGGGAGTGGCCCGTATGCTTTTATGTGGCGCGGATCGTGCCCGCCCGGCACGCGCGTAAAGGGGTGCGAATGATGCCGACATGCGGAACCAAAAGGCCCAGCTGGCAGAATTCATGAAAATGTTGAGAAACCGATGATGGTCTTAAGAATTCGCTAGAACGCGCGCGCAATGTTGTTTTGAAAACTCAGGTTGCGAAACCATATGTTTTGTACGTGTTTGGGACATCCAGTATTAAAATCGCTACGAACCCAGAAAAGGTTGTTGAAGGATTTCGGCGAGCGCGCGCGACGACGCGCGCGGGCGCACTTCGCCCCACTGCGTTGCAACAAACCCTCGCGACGGCACGCGCGCAAGGGCGTTCGAACGATTTTGACACGCGCGCGCGCGAAGCCCCGCGGGTAGCAATGTATGAGAAAAAAACGTAAATGGTCTATGGCTTCTTTTCAGAAATCGCAAGATCGCGCGCGCACGTCCATTCTTTTGTGAAAATCCGCGTGGCGAAGCCAGGTGCTCTGATAGTATTCGAACGAGGTTGCCCTGTAGGAGTTCTAAATCCAGCCCTACGAATTGGTCCGTTGCCCCCCCCAATTCCTAGGACCTCCGCCCTATGCCTCCCCCTACCTCCAATGCCTACGCCGATGCCGATGCCTATAGGGGTCACACTACAGGGGTCACACTACATCATACGTAATTCGTCTTTCGCACTCTTTTTTCCGATTGCGCCCCCCTTTGCAATGGCCTCCCCTCCCCCCCCCTTTTGGCAAAAGCGCTCCCGTCTAAGTCCAATGGCGCCCCCCAGCGAATTCCAATGGCGAGTCCTCTGCTTGCCCATGCTTGCTCTTGCATGCGCTCGCCTGCTTGCTCTGACGTGCTTACTCTCGCCTGCACGATATTGCTTGCCCTTGCTCGCTTGAGATTGGTCGGTTGCCCCTGCTTGCTTGTCATTGCTCGCGTGCGCTTGCTTGCTTCCCTTTGCTTGCTTGCGCTTGCTTGATGTTGTTCCACCCGTTATCCTCCCGTCGTGCTCCCGTCTTCCCTCCGCCCCTCTCCCATCCTCCCTTCGTCCTCGTCCACTTATAGTTTTGGAGTCAACGTTGGCTGCTATGTGTTTTTTTGGACGCTCGATTTCGAAATCCTTTCGACACCGAAAGTTCTTGAACGATTGCGGCATGCGGGCGCGACGACGCGCGCGTGCGCACTCCGTCCCATGCGTTGCACGGGGCAATTGGAAACTTATGTTGTTGGGTGTAAACATAAACAGGCGCATAACATTTGTCGAACTCGGCTGGGGGGGTGTCGAACTCGGCTGGGCTGGGAGGGTATGTACTCATATTCAGGATGGACAATGGGGCAGAATCGCATGCGCATTGCATTTTTCTAAATAAAAAACTGTACTGATACAGCCGGGGGGGAGCCAGGTTCTTGTTTCCCCACATCCTAAGTGGGTGATTGTTTTCCCTGGCCCCCCCCGCGCAATTCTGTCACCTCACGCACTCTCCTCCTTTGCCTTCGCACGTTTACTCGCTCAATCACTCACGCACCATAATCATCACAACATCATCATATTCTTCTCCCTTTGCGAGCTCACCCACTGAATCATTCGCACCATGACCATCCGTCACACACTCTTCACGCACGATCACTCTATCACGCCATCGATCACTCACACCCAAACATTCACCCATCATCATAAATGACACACTCACCACACACTTACGCGCTAGCGCGCATTCAATCACTCACGCACCATCATCACCACTGGCTTCATCAACGTGTCAATCATCAGCATCATCATCACTCACATCATCATGGTCATCACTCGCCTGTGTGTCGTCTCGGGCGGGGGCCTCGTCCGCGAGTGAATGCGGAGAGTCTCATGCGGGGGCCCCCTCCCATTTGGGCCCGCGCTTCGTGTTCGAATCCGGGGCGGGTCACCGACCTCCTGTGTCGGTCGTCATTTTTAAGCTCCTGAAGCCTGAAGATGGCGGAAGTACCATGCGTGAGCCTAGTCTGTGAGCGAATTGCGAAGAAGTCTCAGGCGGGAGCCCCCGTCCCTATAGGGCCCGCGCTTTATGTGCGAATCCGAAGCGGATCATCGGCCTCCTGCAACTGTCGTCACTTTTAAGCTCCTGAGGCCTGAATCTGGGGGAAGTATCCGGCGGGAGCCTCGTCTGTCAATGCACTGAGAGGAAATCTTTGGCGGAAGCCCTCTTTCTATGGGGCCCGAACTTCATGTTCAAATGGATAAAATATCAGACGGGAACCTCGTCTGCGAGTGCGTTGCGAGGAAGTCTCAGGCGGGAACCCCCTCCCGATGGGGCCCGCGCTTCACGTTCGAATCCAAAGCGGTCATCGGCATCTTGTAATCGCCGTCGCTTCTGGGGCCCGGGTCCTGAAGCCTGAGAATTCAGGAAGTATGAGGCGGGAGCCTCGTCTGTGACTGAAGCGCGAGGAAATGTCGCGCCAGAGCCCTCACGGGCCACCCCTCCCTATGCGGCCGGCACTTCGCGTTGGCAAGCCAAGCGTTTTATGCCGAGCTGGTCGTCGGCAAACATCTCGCGTTTCCAGATCTCGGGTTAGGTCGGGACACAAAGGGCGACGGAGGAGCACAAGGCCGAAAGGCACTGCGAATCGCCGCCGGGGCCGAAAGACTCTGGCGGCGAGCGGACCGCAAGGTTCACGCGGGGCCGAAAGGCCTTGCGATTCGCCGCCGGGGCCTTTGTTTGTGTCCCCGGTTTGCAGGGTGCACTACCGAAGAACAAGGCGAAGGGCAAGCTAAATAGTCTCTCGGGCGGGGTCATACCGTCGGATGAATGAGAAAAGGATAACTAGTACGTAGCACCCCGCAATTGCGGATAAGAGTGAGGGGGCGGGCGCGGGCGACGCGGGCGTCGAGCCGACGGACCTCGTGGCCTTCACCTTCCCAGTCGACGGCGATATCCTTCGCCTCGTCCTCCTCCTCCTGCTCCTCCTCCTCCTCCCCTTTCTCGTGAATTGCGTGTCCAGACAAGTTCAGCGCGGGGGGGATCGCTGGTGGGCCACCCGGAACGAATGCAAAAACAGCCCGCCACAGGCGCCGAAATTTTGGCTTGTTCTGTTAACGTAGATTGGGTCGCGGGTGTGTCGCGGGCTGTCCACTTCCACCCAGGAAGAATTCAAAAACAGCCCGCCGCAGGCAACGAAAACTTTGATTTGCACACTGAACGCGGTTTGGGTCGCAGGTTCTCCACCTGGAACGAATGCAACAGAAACCCGCCGCAGGCACCGAAATCCGCCGGCCCCCTTGTGGGGCCACCAGGCTGTAGGCGCGAGGTTCGCAGTTTCCTGTACCAGTCGTAGGTTGTAGTTTCCAGTGTTACAATTCTGCTTCTTGCTGGTTACTGTAACTAGTTGATTGACCGCGCGAAGGGGGGGAGGCCCAAACGGAATTTGTAGCACCCCCTGGGCGCGTTGTCTGAATTGCTGGGGGGGCTCGAAATCGACACCCCTCACGCAGATCCGCGGGGTCAGGGTCCAAAAACACAGGGATTTGCCACATTTCTGAAATTCGGTGCCACCCCTCACGCAGATCCGCGGGGTCAGGGTCCAAAAACACAGGGATTTGCCACATTTCTGAAATTCGGTGCCACCCCTCACGCAGATCCGCGGGGTCAGGGTCCAAAAACACATGGGATTTGCCACATTTCTGAAATTCGGTGCCACCCCTCACGCAGATCCGCGGGGTCAGGGTCCAAAAACACAGGGGATTTGCCATAGTTCTGAAATCCGGTGCCACCCCTCACGCAGATCCGCGGGGTCAGGGTCCAAAAACACAAGGGATTTGCCACATTTCTGAAATTCGGGGCCACCCTTTACGCAGATCCGCGGGGTCAGGGTCCAAAAACACATGGGATTTGCCACATTTCTGAAATTCGGTGCCACCCCTCACGCAGATCCGCGGGGTCAGGGTCTAAAAACACAGGGGATTTGCCACATTTCTGAAATTCGGTGCCACCCCTCACGCAGATCAGCGGGGTCAGGGTCCAAAAACACATGGGATTTGCCACATTTCTGAAATTCGGTGCCACCCCTCACGCAGATCCGCGGGGTCAGGGTCCAAAAACACAGGGGATTTGCCACATTTCTGAAATTCGGTGCCACCCCTCACGCAGATCCGCGGAGTCAGGGTCCAAAAACACA
>CAUYUJ010010447.1:26095-95755 GCA_963575745.1 Prorocentrum cordatum | reverse complement strand
TTGCGAGGCAGGTGTTGCCACCAGCTATCAGATTATTCTCGACGCAATATTGTTAAATTGTTAAAATATGCATGCTAAGATCGCGTTGACGAACACAATCTTGAAATCAAACACAAGTCTGCCTAAAAGCAAATGTATGCCAAGATCGCGTTGACGAACACGATCCTGAAAGAAATGCAAATCTGCGTTAAAGCAAGTACCTGGCCAGGAGAAATTGTCGCGTTGATGAACACGAAAATGATGTATAAAATCTGTTTGGCGACTCCCGTTGGCGTTGCTCCTTAGGAGGCTGCCTCGGTGATCGCAAAAGATATCTATATGTGTGTATGGCCACTTGTGTGAAAGATTGAAGTGGCCTAAAAGAATGTATTAGCCACCGCTCAAGGCGAACTTTGATGAACGGAAGTTCTGCTCTTGAGCAGTGGGCCTTGCCGCCGACTCACTACGCGTCGCCGTCCTTGTAGAACCTGCGGTCCCACACCCTCCGGCCGTTGTACGTCGCATAGCTTGTCGTAAACGTTTCCCAAGTGGTCCTCGGGATCCAGTTGCGGAACCAATCGTTGTACGTGATATCCTGGATGTACACATACTCGTCGTTGTTGATCGCAATGTAGATCCAACATTTGATGCAATAACTCCAGTATCGAAGACCCCAATCGCTGTCCTCGAGATTGTGGCGCCAGTAAGCAGCGTAATCAGATGTACGTGCTCTCTTGGCGCGCGGCATCGCGGGCATGTAGTCCTCTGCGCCTGAGGCGCTGGATGCAGCGGCGTCGCCAGGAGCAGGGCGCGGCGGCGGGCGCGGCGGCGGCCGCGGCTCCATGGCGTCATCGGACTGTTGGGAGTGTGTATATGGATCGGTTCTCATCCCTGTACTACCCCCCCTCTGGTCAGTGCGTGACGGATCGAGGGAGCCTATCAGTTCGTTGGCAATCGCGGCAAGCTTGCGCTGGGTGAACTGTTCACGGGCCCCGTCCCTTCGAGGGAGAGAAACCGTAATCAGTCCGCGCGCCTGCCGCGTCTGCCTGTCAATGCGTCCCTCGTTCAGCCACCACTTTCTCCGACCAGCCTGTCCTGTCCTAATACTGACGTCAAGGATGTCCCACGCGTCGCGCATGTCCTCGACTCTCCAGGGCTACTTGCCGACATTCACGCGGGCTCCTGTCATCTGATGATGGAATCTGAGGTCGTTGAGAAAGCGTTGAATGAGATTGGCGTATGGGTAGTGCAGAGGTCGGTCGTCCTCGGATTCGCCCATTAATCTGCATTCGTGTGCAGGCGGGCTACCGGCTTCGACCCACTTCTGATACCTCTTCTTGGACGTATTGGCCAATCTCCGCAACTGATCTTTCTCTGTGCCTATGGGGGATCGCGCACCCGTCATAATGACATGCGCGCCATCCTTCATGTATCTCGCGACCTGGTCCTCGGACAACGTCGTCTTGATCCAGTTCGTCAACTTCTGGAGGTGCGCGAGGTCACTCTGTGTGGCGGTGCTCTTACCTGTGGCGCCTACGGCCACAGTGTATTGCCAACATATATCACAGAGTGTGCCGTCACCTGTGACGATACCGAGGGACAGATCTCGACCGCAATTGTTACAGAGCGGCATGGGATGCAAGATCGTCTCGGGGGCCCCTGCCGAAGTCAGGTGATCGCGGGATCCCCAGCGGGTGTCCTGACCGCGAGCGAGGCTCTGACCGATCTGATTGATCGCCTCACGAGTGATCTCGGTGTTTGGTCTGGAGCGATCGATCTGCTTAAACCCTCGATCTCGATCCGAGACAACCTTTCCCCTGGCAGTCCTTTGTACTCTATCTTGACGTTGTCGGTATCCTCAGCACCGCCATGGCATACGTTCTCCTCACGAAGACGGCGAGCCTGCTTCTGCAAGGTGGCCTCGTTGTCGCCCTCCTCGCGCTTGAGTCCCGTCTGCTCGGCTATGATACGTACCATAGTCTCCTGATCGGGAGCTGCAGACGCAACGCTGCCTGGGTCCTGGGGAATATCCTGCTCGGCGCCCTCCTCTCGAGGCGCAGCAGGTGTTTCCACCAGCTCTTCCCGCGCAGGAAACTCTGGATCACCGTATGTCGCAGTACAATTTTTGTATAGGTTACGCAATGCCTGAAGTGCAGGATAGTTGTCATGGATGACTTCCTTGGCGAAATCTGGTAGCTCCACAATGCTATCTTTCAAGATGTTCTGGTATACTTTGGAAATCCATTGAAAGATGCCAGTGGTCGACTCCTCGATAGTCTCTGGGTCGAGGTAGTGTACCAACTTTTTGAAGAAGTGATCTGCACCACAATTGGGTAAGTCATGCGCCCACTTGTGGGTATGATTGTAGTTCAAATGATATGACTCCGCGTTCCATGCTTTCGATCCAAATCGAATTTCAAATTGCAAATGTGACTGAATTTTGCCCATTACGATTCTGTCTGCGCCACTGTGTAGTTCAATGATCTGCCTCATCTTGATCATAGGCGAATCCACCAATAACGCCGATGTCCAACAATACACGCGGCAATGATCAGACTGTCTAATCCATCTTGAATCCTCGTCGGGGTCGTAGTCTGGATGACCAAGGAAATTCGATGGCGGATCAATGATGTTATCGAGGATGCTTGCCTCGATCTGCTCTTCTGCTTGGATGTCTGCCGAGAGGTCTGCCCTCATGTTGTCGTTCGCAGCTTTCTCATCTGCAGTAAGAACGATATTTGATATGTCCACGATTACGGTGATCAGTGGATCATGCGATGATGCTGTACTCTGTCGAGGAATGTCGCCCGTCTGAGCGTTGTTCTCGGCAGGTGTGGCCACCAGCTCGTCTGGATCAGGTGTCCGTGGAGCGGGCCTTCTTGGTGGTGTACGCGGAATACGTGGTCTATGGATGCTAGGCATTCCAAGGTATGGTAAGCTGCCGCTAACCTTGTGCTGCAGTATGTCCTCGCTGCAAGATGTCGGGCCTTTCAGGGCAGTCTCCATCCACGTTGGATCGATGGCATGTTCTTCGATACGAATCGGCAATGCAAATACAACGCCCTTGAGGGGCATGCTTTTGTCATTATACCAGATATTTACCCATCGTAAACCGTAGTTGAGAATAGGTACTTGTACCGCAAAGAACTTGTCGAAGATGCCGAAATGGACGATTGGACCATATATGTGTCCCTTGGACAAGGCAATCTTGGTATTGTGATCGCCTTTGGGCCAATGGTTGTCGTAGTGGAAGCATTTGGTAGAACCCCAATTCTTAATGACAATGAAGTCGCCCATTCGAACATCGTTAAATGCAGGACGACGATCCCAATTTTTTTGCATGATCTTTGCTGTGATTGGTCGAAGAGCTTCACAACAATGTGATAATGCAATCAACCATTCTTTATCATCTGCTTTGTGATTGGTCCCCTGGATCATAGCACGTACTATTTGCTCGTCCAAGGCGTCCTCTGCGGATGTACGGCCAGCAGGGGTTTCCCCCGGCCTGGCCGAGGGTGCTGATGCTGGCGTCATCCTTGGAGGCTCCATGTCTTGGTCGGGGTCGATAGGTGCCAATCCAGGTGGATCGTCAATAAGTTCTCCAGGAAGGCAGGCGCAAATCTCGCACTTGCTCAATGGCTCTCTGGCTGCCAAAGGCGGGTAGTCCCATGGGTCGCCGTCTGGCCACAGCTGCTGGCCATGCATGTGGTGTGGTTTGAGGCGGCGAATTGCAATAATTGCCGCAGCGGGTACCACGTCCTCAGTCATGATAGCGCCCTGAGCACCCAACCAAAATCTGCAACCTGCTTTTGTGGCGATCTCCACGTTGATCACCAGCTCGACTTCGTTCTTGTAGCTGTTGAACTTGTACGATTCCACTGAAGTATGTGGGTTCTTTTGAACGTTGTTCAAATATGTGCTAGAACTGAAGAATGCCTCAGATCGCTGCGATGGTTTATAAGTTCTGTCTCTCTGAGAGTGTGGTTCAACATATCCAGGAATGACCCCTGTCTTCAGTATGTTCTTCCAGGCGCGGGATGCTGTTCCATGATGGAGATATTTGATATCTGTCCACTGTAAGCTCTCCCATCCCATGTTCCATGGCTTTGAAGATGGGTTGACACAACTGTGACCACCGACGCACCGAATAGCAATAACGCTGTTCCAGTCAAAAGTGCTGGGGTCACCTCCGTCAGGAATCGGCTTGGCGTATATCTCGGTTCTGTTTTTCTGCGGGTCAATATGCTTCTGGAACGCACGAATAATGAATATCGGATAGTAGTCGTTCCAATCGGTGTATCCATCATTTTCACCGTCTTTCTTGAAATGTGCCACTGCCGCTTCCATGGATGGTCCATTGTGTCTTTCTTTGCGATATCGGAATTTCCATTCAACCATTTCTTTAAATGATTTCCAATTGCTTGGAATCTTCCAATCATTATTTGTTGTTTTATCCCAGATATTAATACGTCTGTCATGAAATTGGTTGATCCAAAACTTTTTGTAGTGAATCTCATGGCGTAACATAGTCGTGATGTCTTTGCTCATGTATTTGTTTGTTCCCAGCCATTCTTCATCAATTAGCTCAGGACCATAACGTACATCGTCGTAATGTGGTAATGGTATCCATTTCCATTCTGGGAAACAACCAGATTGTGCAATGTCAGGCGCATGAGCAATGACACTATCATCATGCAGTAGCTGCTCGTACCACTCTCGGTCTTCGATGCAGGCAAATCCATTGGTCGCTTTCGTGCCCCGCAACATTGGGCACATGTATGGATGGTCATCTTTGACGCCTGCCTGTAGCTTCCATTCGCGAATAGTGCATGAGTTGTCGAAGATCCCGAGCTTGCTGGTATCCTCGTGCATGGAACGCTCACAGCTGTCCTGCCATGACAATATATTCATCTCATGTGGAGAAGGATCCTCCTCAGCAGGAGTTGCCTCCAGCTCCATTGCCTCAAGGTCGGTGCCGTCATCAGGGATCGGTACCGCCTCAGCTTTTGCGAGCTGATCTGCTGGTTGTTGTTCTGCTTTAGGCTCTGGAGTCGATGGTTGCGACGCTTTGATCGATTGCGGTCCAGGTTGCAGTGGATCAGGCAATGGGCCTGGTGGGGCTGGCTGTGCTGTGTCATCAGCTGCCCTCCATACGGACGTAGGAACATTAGGGTCATGACCCAAAGCAACTCGATCCAGTGCATTCTGTTTGAAGAATGTTTTGCATGCCTCGATGTTCTTCTCGTTCTCGGCAGCTGGGCCGATGCGGTGAGAAGACAATCTGTTTTCTTCTGCAATGAGTCTTGATTTGGTCGCATTATCGTCTCCATCCAACTCTATGATCTGACGTAAGAATTGCTCGAATACAACCCAAGTAACTGCATGTGCATCTTCAACTGTTTTGACGATCTTGGGTTCTAGATGTTCATCTTTCTCAAGAGAATGCCAAGATGCCCAAGCCCCAGGGTATTCTTTGATCAACAGCATAAGGTACTGGAATAAGTCATTGTATGCCATAACCCATGGATCATAATCAGGAAGGGTTTGGTCAGGATCGCTAGGGTCCGTTGCTGGCGTACGTGTAGACCTTCCAGGAGTCGGCTCAGTCGTGTCGCCCGTCTCGGCAGGCAGTGATGCCGGCAATGTGCCCTCGGCACATGACGCCATCCACGCACAATGAGCCATCTCGTCTGCCGTCTGTGTCATCAATGTTGTGAGGCTGAGGTCTCTTTTCCATTCGTTTGTCAACTTTTCTCTGAAGTCGAGGGCTGCCATGATTTCCTTGGCCTGGGTGTAGGCCTGGTTGTCCGTGACAGAAGTCAGCAATGGCGGCCTGAATGGATATGGCTGAGAAGGAAAAGACTGTATCAATGCGCAAAAATTGCGATAGCATACTGCGTCGCAGAATTGCGTTGTAAACATTGCCATGTTATGGTTGTTCTGTTTGGCGTGCCAAGCCTGTGGGGTAACCCTGTCGTACGTATCCACCCAATGGTCGGATGGGAGAACAGTGATACCACGGTTCTGCATGATAGTGATCAAGTCGCTCGTGTGGTGATCAAAGTTCGGGTGTACGCCCCATTGCGCTGCTTTTCCAGGTCCCATGACCGTGGGGCAGCGGAAATACTGCATCACATCGACAAAGCGTGATACGTCCACGAGCACGTGCACGGGCATGAGCGTCGGGACGCCGCCCTCACATTCCATCTTTTGGAGCTCGTGTACGTTGGTAGGAGCACGACTGTGATGTCGGCGCATGTCGATGGTGTTCTGTCCAGGATTAGCACATGCGATGTCGTTCGCACTCCATACTACCATGGCATTGAGTCCCCTGTGATAGTGTCTTTGTTTTATGGATGATGGGAAATCATTGGCCCAGTATTCCCAGATGGTCTTGTTCAGCTCGCGCCACTTCTTGATGGAAGCGTTGTCGCTTTGAAACATGAGGCCTCTGGCTTCGCGGATCTTCCTGATCATATTGCGCTGCTCGAGAGTGTTCTCAAACTGATTGTTGAGAAGAGCGTTGATACGGCTTTCCTCTTTCTCGAAACGTTGCTTGCGTAGTTCCTCCTTTCCGTATCGTACGCCCTCATAACCAGCTTCAGGCAAGAGAACGCAATCTTGACCGATCGGCGTATCATTCTGTCTGAACCATTCCCTGTAATTGCCAAAAGAGAATGCCCACATCATGATGTCGTCGCGGATCATGGTCGGCAGGTGCTCAAGAGTAGCGCCACCCATGTATTCCGCGCGGTTAAGGCACGGCATGAATAGCGGTACAAGAGCAGTATTTGATGCTTTGGCGAGGTCGATTCTCTTCTGGGCAGCGTTGAGCTCGTCGATGCCGAAAGTGGGGTACTTCTTGTGGTTTGCACCCTTAGCCCCTTTCTTCGGATGCATGATCCATGTTGAGTCCGTGTATAAGTTGGTCCATTTGTACGCATGACCCGATGGCCCAAATGCATGATGTAATAGTAGTCCCAAGTCCTCTTGTACGAGGGAGTGCCACCCATTGTCTGACAATAGGGTAGAAACCAAGCGACCACCACAGAAAGCACTGTATTTTGCGTGGTCCAGCTCGAATGGGGCAACATCATTGCCAGGAGTCATGCCGGGATCATTCGAACCCATGTGGTCAGCAGCGTCGCCGAAGAAGTCGTTGCCCTCGTTGTATGGTGTCCAACGATAGGTACGCTCTGTCTCTTGTGGATCATCCAATATCGCCACCCAACCATTCGGATGGTCGGATGGTGTTGCCACCGTCTTGGAGTTTGATCCGATACTTCCAAAGCCTCCGCGCGCAGTCAACCATGTAGTAAGCTTGCGGCGGAACTTCATTGTTTGGGTAAGGTCGGAAAAAGCTCTCGTGTTGGTGACCAAGTTATCCTCGACGATATGACCGATGTGCCCAGATGTATCCGATGTCCTGGCGATGCCAGGTGGACGAGTAGGTAGCTTGGCCATTGCGCGATCAATTTTAGGAGCATAGCATGGCGTTACCAATCCGTTTTGGTATACATCGGATGGTGCACTCAGACCATTGTTGTAATAGTTTTGCGTATCCGTAACGCTGTCCTCGGTATATTGTCCCAGAACTGCACTGCCAATTTTGGACCAGTCGTTGTGAATCATCATCCACTCCGTCTTCAGTATCATTGTAGTAAGGTTTGATGGTGGACATTTGCGGTCTGATCCTGGGATCGTCGCATTCAAATGGTCATGTAGTCCACGAACACTATCTTGTACTGAAGGATTACGATTGAAAAGGCTGGAAATCATACACATAGCACGCATGAATGATAGCCACGGCGTAGCTGTGAACGTGTTGTACTCATAGTTGGCGTTGCCGCCGACGGATCCACTATCAGTGCTGGCCCATTTCTTAGCCTCGACGGACGCGAAGCGGGCAAGTTCACGGATAGAAGACTCGTCGGGTACGCGAAGATCGAATACTCCGCTCCGATCGGCTCGCCGTTGATGTATGTATATGTAACCATCTTCGGGATCACGGGGACGACCAGTTTGAGCGTGGTACGCAAAGCCCACGCGGTCATCGTCCCTGGCGTTCGGGTCGTACTCCTTGTCGTAGCCGATGGGCCAGCCGACGAGGTTGAGCGGCTGTGCCTGATCCATCTCGTGGATGGAGGGGTCGGGATTAGAACCGATCTCACTTATGTTCGCCTCGCAAGCAGCAAACAGGATGCTTGTAAGCTTTGTAGCTCGAGTCGTAAAACTGCTGCGGTGTGAACGAATAATCAATGTCCTAACTCTCTCTGCATCTCGTTGAGGTGAGGGAGGATGGCGAGGATGTCTACCGTGCGGCGAACGTGCGCGTGAACGAGGTGTGCGCGACGCAGTATCTGCGGCTGGTACGCCATAGTGGTACATGCATGCACATAGCCCCTCATGGTTAGCTTGTCCAACACACTGAAATCCGCATTATGATCCTACCTCGCCCCATCTTTCTTTTTCCGTCAGCAATATCTTGCATATTTCTGGGCATCCATTCAATTTAGGAGGTTCCGCTTCATGAGGTAAACCGTCGGGCCTCCGAGGCCCTCGTATCGGCGGACATTGTATCGGAGTAACAGGAAAATAAGCGAGTGTTCCAAGAGGTCCTTCCAAAGGTCTGCTTTCTTGGTCTCGAAATGTTTGGTCATCATATCTGCGATCTGCTCTTTTGTTCCTACATATTTAAGCTCGATATGTTCAATTTGACATGTTTCGCATATCCAATCCAGATTGATACGATGAGTGCGATGAAGATGACGAAGTGCTGGTGTTCGTCCATTTTGGACAATTTTGATAACGGCCTGGTTATCCTCCAGGACGATGAGTCGTACTTTCGGTGCACTGATCTCTGGAGCTGGCTCTGGATCCACGTGTAGTACGGTACCTTCATGGGATATTGTACGTCTCTTTGGAGTCGTAGGTAAATCCGTATTTAGCGGTAGTTGCCTACGGCTAGGAGAAGATCCCCGAGTAGGGGGCGCCTTGCGAGGCGATGGTTTACGCTTCTTTTTGGCTGCCAATGTAGGACCAATCGCCGGGTCAACGTGTCGATGGCAACTCAGGCATGTATTCTTCTCTTTGCATGTTTTTGCAACTCCCACCACGGCTTCCCAGAATGATAGTAGTGGTAACCCTTCCAGTCGTAGTGCGGAATCGAGAGCAACGATCTCAGATTCAGTAGATGAATGTGAAACAACCGTTTGTCTCTTACATACAGCGTTGACTGGAAAGAACGTATTGGGTCCAACAAGCGCAGCAAAAACACCGGTAGTGGATTTGGATGAAGTAAAGCAATCAGCGAACGAGGCGTCAGTGAACAGCATGATGGATAACTTGTCTGATGAATCGCCTATCCATCCGTGTAAGCAGTGTGTACGCGTCGTTTTGATGTAGCATATCAACCGATGTAGACGTTTGTCACATGTAGCATTCCATTTGGTAATTTCTCTGGCCAACATACATACCGGATGTAGAAGATCGAAACGACAGCAACGTGCCAAGTACAGGATCTTCATTAATACACTTGCCGCGTCCTGGCCGAGAACGCCCTCGTCTGAATAGTCGGACTCAGTGAAGGAGGTGTCCTCGATGCCAGGGGTCTCTGCGTCGGGTAGATCATGGTATGTGGCGGGTATGGTATTGATAGAAGTTGTGTCGACCGATTTTGCTGGGCTGCATGATCTTGTCCGTGCGTTGAGCACACTAGTAGGTCTGGCGACCGACCCGGAGGAGGATGGCGATTTGGATCGCGAAGCCCTCGGCGAGTCGGATCGTTTCCGACGTGACCCTGTTCCCTGAGCGCGCTTGGAGGCGCATTCCAGGTACCGCTCAATGCACTGATCTGTAAAACCAAGCATGTCATGTCGAATGCCACGAACGTATTTTGCCGTATTGTATTCTTTCTCGTTGTGTGCAGGTAGCATAGGGCGTATTGTGGACATTCTTTTGTCGAAGATGCTCTGCGGTACGTCATATGCTTGTTGTCCACAACCCAAATATTGTGAGTATGGAGTAGGTGGATCCAAATCGATACCGCTTTTACGAATATAATCCCAGCCAGTCTGTAGATTATGAGCTGGGCCGGCCAATTTAAAATCGTCCACATATACTGAAAGTATCAATCCCAGTTTGTTGTGTCTCCATACGCATTCCCATCCTGAAATAGGCTCGAAACCGACGCTTTCCAAGCATGTACGGCATTTTCGTTCCCAAAAGACACCTGCAAGAGGGTGTCCGTATAGTGCCAATCGCAATCGGCACACTGGGTTACTGTATTTTGACCATGATGTCGGTTGTCGCCATTTAGGTATAGTAATCCAAGTATCAACTGGATCAATTCGTCCGTCGCCGTATAATAATGCCTGCGTGTAAGCTCCAGGTGCGTCACTTTGCTCTCCCGCATATTGCGGTAATAATGCAGTAGCATCGCAAAGTTTGGAAGCCTCTATATGCGAAGCACTGGAAGCGGCGTCGGCGAATATGGCGGCCAAACCAGTTTCATCTTTGCCTGTATTGCCTGAACCACCACTCTGCCCTTGAATTTACGTAGATCAGGAGGAAGTTCTTCATGTTTGACTGAAGATAATTCCAATATATTGAAGAAATGCACCTTTGTTCCATTGCGAATAGCTTGTGACTCAATGTCAGCTTTTTCTGCAACAGTCTCCAACATCCATGTTTGTTTCATTTCCAATCTCTCGTATTCTTTTCGCAGGGCTTCTTGTGCACGTGGTTCTGCGGCAACTTCTTTCTTACTCAGGTTTCTGGTAACTAATGCTGGGCGTGACCATGTCAAATCTGGTATTTTATCTCTGTGTGCCGGCATGTAGTTGGTCTCACGTGGCATGGTTGGCTTTGCCACCGACTGGGTGAACTTGCGTATGAGCGGGTCAAAAGTCCCAAAGTCGGTTCCTTCATTATCCACAAATACCAAAGCACGTTCTTCTCCATCGTGCTGTTGTGGTAGTTGACGGTAGTATAGTACCGTGGTAATGTCACGTGGCCCACCAGGTAATTTAGCATACAGTATTTCTTTGTTTGTCACGCCTTTGACGTTCTCGTCGCGGATGACGTCACCATTGTCAGTGTCGTATGTAATCCGTCGTTCCACAGTATTCCATGTGGGTCCGCCTGATGTAGTAGTACGGAAATTGTTGACCTGTTTATCCTGTCTTGTCCACACTCTCAATGCAGCACGATCACGAATCTCACGGGCTCGTTTAACGTCGTTGGCGTAATCGATTTCTTTCTTTTGCTGTCCACGGGAAAGTGTTTTCCAATGCTCGGGAAGAACGTGATCAGGACGTGTCGTAGTCTGCACACGTGTCTCGCGTCCACGAACCACCATTTTGCCGTCTGGCGTTATTTTTGGAAGCTCATAGAACTGAATCGTGCCTGTCCACGGCTCGCTCAGCTCCCTGTGGTCGTTGGCGCTAACACCATCCCAAACATCTCGGAAGTTACTTTCGCCCTCGACCGTAGAAGTCGTTTTGAAATCTCGTGTCACGTCGAGTTGGTCAACAGGTACTGGTATATTCATGACGTCGTCCGTTGGGATGAATAGTTTCTTTCTTGGGGTACGAATGTGTCTGATGACGCAATATCCACGCTGTTCCCAGTAGTCTGGCTCCGGCGCTGGTGCAGCAACTTCAGAAGCCGATGTCTGGATATCAATAGCGTTATCTTCCGTCGTCATCATAGACGGATCATCCCATTCTTTAGGGTAAGAAAGTGGAGGATCAGGCATTGGCTTGTCACCCAAGGGGCGAGAAGTAGATGCCTTCACCTCGTCGTGTGCCTCAGGGTTATGATGTCGTAGAGTACCATCTTTCACGGGGTAGGTGAACTTGCCATCAGGGATGATGATGTCTTTGACTCTGTGCACATGACACAGATCACCATCAGGGTTCTTGGCGTATGTAGCCGTGTCCAAAACAAGGTAGTCACCTGACCATCGTCCACCAGAGTGTAAGTGGTACCCCATGAATAACCCTTCCCGAGTATTTTCTTTAAATTTTGCAGTCTCGTTGTTAATCTCGGGGTTGAGGCATTTCCAAAATATCCGAGCACCGAATGGTATGCAGTGCCCAGGAAAGCTTTCGCCAAATCTTATTTCATGAGCTGTCTTTTCTGCATGCTCCTCGTTGAGGGCAGCGACGCCCGTGGATGTATGCACAAAGTTGTGTCCACAGCAAAAGGCTTGCATGGCCTCTTTCCACCATTCGTGTCCCAGACCAGACATATGTAACACAGCTCTGGTACCAAGGATGACAATTTTGACAACGCGCTCAATCAATCCATTTGTCTGTGGACGATGTGGCGTACTCGTGTCGTGTCTCCATCCCAGTTGGCGGCAAGCTTTCTGAAGCTCTCCAGAATTGTCTGTGTAGATATGCTTCACCTCATCGTTCGCGGCGATGAACTGTTGAAAGGATGCCTTTGTAGTAGCTGCGTCTTTGTGTAGCGCTGGGTAGGCCATGAAGATGCCAGTATATCTGTCAAGGACAACGAGTGCATATTTGTCGCCATGTTTGTCCGCGGCATCGTCTTTGGCCAGTACAATATGGTCGGCAGTTAGAGCCTCACCGAACTTCTTCGGGACAAAAGCCTCGTAGGCGTTATCCTCTTCGGTGGGGTCTGCCGGTGGATGTGATTTGCGCTGTCGTCTACACGGGGCATTCTGTGCCATCGTACGAGAACAGATCTCACAGTCGGGATGTTTTGGGCTGTGAGTCATGTAATGCATCGGGTCGATCGGTTTCTTTTGTCTGTTGGGCAGAACTCGATCGTTGTCTGGATGCATTCGCGTGGGTGTCCCTGTCGGTATGTCGTTGTCTGCTTGAGCTATATCGAACCCCCCGCATTGTGGAGGAGAACACTGCATCTGAGACGTAGGCGAGTCGGTGGTAGAGTCCACGTTGGTCTCGTCTGTTCTTGTGTCGGGAGGTTCTTCGACCGTGATGGTCCGTGCTCCTCCTCCCTCTCCGACATGTGGTCTCTTGGGGCAGGTCCCTATGTGGGGTCGTAGCTCGTCTGCAGTGGTTGGTTGCTCTGTAGTTTTGCAGCACCAACAAGTGTCGTTACAGCGGGCGGATGAACGCTTTCGCTGACGACGGCGGGGTGCTGACGAAGTGCATAAACGTGGTGGTGGTATCCGTGTTAAGTCGTCGAGTCGTAACTCTGGCACTCGATTGTTGACTGGAATCTGATACCATTGGCCCCCCGGATCCTGAAGCATGTAGCCCAGCTCAGGGTCCCAAAGCTGTCGAAAGCCATCAACCTCGATCAATTTTCCATCTGATAGTAGTGATGGGCAGTCTGGTAAAGCAAGGGCTGAACTATGCAGTCCAACTTCGGGTAGCCGTATGTCGTAGTGCTCGTTGACGGTACGATCACCATTTGCAGTTTCCAGAATATGCTCTTCGCGAATAGATATGCGATCCGACTCGGTCTGCGTAAGTTCATGTTTTCCCTGAATATGATGGGCAGAACCACTGTCAAGAACCCAAGACCTTGTCAATGCTGCAGTCGAGCGTGGAGTGTCGACCTGCTTTGCCGTTGTTGTCGTCTGGGCAGTCTTTGATGACTGCTTGACAGTGTCGTCATGCTTTCGGATCGCAGTTGGTGCGGCCACCGACTCTTTGTTGTGTCGGTAGTCGTACAGTTCGTCGTACCATAGTTGTGCCTCTTTTTGACATTCTCGTAAGGCCTCTGCACTATCATCCCACCATTTTTGTGGTAATGGATCTGGTACTTTGACGATGTCACCCTCATTCGGCAGCTCTTTCCACCTGTCCAGTCTGGCTCTGCCAGATATGGTATGGAAATAGTAGTCCACGTTGCGTACGTCGAAGCGTATCCGACGACGTATCTTGGTAGATGTCGTTGTGGCCTTGGTGTTGGCCATGAGGGTCTTGTCGCGGATGACGTAACTGCGGTCTGAACGGCGTGAATGTCTAAAGTTGGCAGGAGAACGTGCTCTAGTGTTGGGTGAACCACGGGACGATCCGCGGCTCGGATACCGCTTGCCACGTCCTTTGTCACTGCCATATGATCTATCACGGCCGCGTGGACTGCCGCGTCCGCCGCCACGATTGTCTCGTCCTCGGGAGGTAGATCTCGAAGATCTGTCGTAACGACTTCTCGATTGGCTGCGAGAGTCTTGGGACCTCCTGGATGTCGAACGGGATCGGTCGTATTGGCGTCGGTTGTCACGTCCCTGTCGTGAATCGCTTGCGTAGCGAAACCCCCCGCGTTGTGAAGACCGTTGGCTTCCTGATCCGCGGGATGGCGATCGGCCACGGCTGTCCTGGCTGGAAGTCCGTGGTCGACTCGGGCTTCGTTCAGGAGTCTTTGCACCAGGTGCGAGATGAGCGTATTTGCATTTGTCGCCTTTTGTGCACTTGTTCTGTGCGAAATCCTTGCACTGTGCGACGTGCGGGTAGTTACACTTATCACCTCTGGTACATGTGTTGCGCTTGGCAAAATCGAAACAGAACGGCCTTGATGCTGGCTTCTTGTGATTCGCAGGAAAGGACATGCGACGGCGGGGGTTGCCACCAGCCGTTGATGTTCTGGAAGATTTGTTGTTCTTCCAATCCCTGGAATATGTATGTAAAGCCTTGCACCGTTCACCATTGCGACAATTGCCTTTCTTCCATGCAACGCACACGTTGACCTGAGATCGTGTCTCGTGTTCGTACCGTAGCTTGTTTTGATTCTTCTCCAATTGTTTAATCTCCAGTATGTCCAGGACACGCTGTCGAAGCCAACCGTAGGTACGATTCGGGTCGCTCATCTTCATGCGCTGGTACTCGTACATGTCTTGTTTCATCCATGCATGTCTACGAATCTGTGTGCGGAATAGCGATTCCAATATCTTTGGATCGGGTACTTCTCGGCATTCCAAGAGTAAGGCGTCCCAATCGGTAATGAAACGTTGCAAATCTTCGTCTCTCATCCTCAGTTCTTTAAGGCGCTCGAAATCGTGCAGGTCGTCGTCGACGTCTGTCACTTTGTAGGACTGTAGGATATGCCAGTATATCTGGCGTCCTTTGAGCATGCGTCCTGCTTTGTGCTCTCTGGTCTCGATGAGCCTGATTTGGTAGCGTAAGTCTGAGGATAAGATGTCGCTCAGAGCGGTTGCGAGTTTGCAATCGATGCTCTCAAAGTCTCCACTGTCTTGTAAATCCTCGAATGTACATTCGGGCTGTTCTGCCACGCATAGGAAGGCGTATGCTTTGGATGGTCGCCCTGAGGCGGCCCCGAAGTTCTTTCGCACTCTTTGCTGCCATTCCAGCAGCTGCGTGATCTTAGGCAAGACAGGTACTCGAACGGTGTCTGACTCCTTGATAGGCGTCGTTGTATGTACCGACACCGCAGACACTGGTTGTGAGGGTATCGGTGCACCGTCGATGGTTGGTTCTGTGCGCACAGGAGACACATGTCGTGTCTGTGCAGAAACTGCCGCGGAGGCTGCTCCTGGAGATGTACATCGTTGTTGTCCTGCTGAAGCTTGTGGTGCTTCGGCGGACGCTGCCGTCGGCCTGTGCGGGTCGGCTGCAGGTCGAAGGTGAATGTTGGTGTCGTTAGTGTGGTCGATCAGCTGATTCGTCCAGCTCGTCATGTCTTCTTGTATTTGACCCACCTTTTGGCGTGTGTACTCATCAGTATCCCGAGACCGTTGGGAATACCGATCAAGTCGTTGCTCGCATGCTCGGAGACGGGCGCTTTGTGCCTCCACCTCGCTTTCCAGTCGTGCGAGATAACTCTCAACACGTACCTTCTCAGTATCTCTTTCATGAATAACCTGGGAGAGCTCTAACTGCGTGTGGCCCGCCGCCTTCTCAACCTCCTGCAACCTGTCAGTGAGGCGGGCGAAATCGTAAACCGTGGGAGGAGAATCCAGCTGATCAGTCTGGGCTCGTCCGACACGCAACTCTGCCAGGGCGTCCTGTACACCAGGGAAACGCTGCTCTATGTCAGAGATCCGGTTAGCGAGTGGCTGCACGACAGCGTTGGTCGCATCAAGCCTTTGAGTGATGACTCTCTCAGTACGCTGCAACATGTCGATCAGGTTCGACGAGTTTGTGTGTGCTTCGGTACGAAGCGTCGCCGTAGTGTGGTCTAGGTAAGATCGAAGATCATTGATCTGAGACTGAACGTCGCCGAGGTCTGTGGCCTCGGTTGGGGTTGGTCGGTTACGGAGCTGGTCGTGGATCTCATCGTGTAAAATCCTGACCGCAGAAATGCCTGTGTCGCGTACGATCACAAGTTGTTGCTCCATCTGCGCGAGATAGTTGCGCAGGTTCTCGACCATCGCCGTTCGTTCACCTGAGTGTGACACCTCACGATCAACCTGGTACTGCAGTTCTCCTATGATGCGTCTATCTTCGGCGATCCTGGAATCGATGATCCCTAAGGCGCCGTCAAGATCGCGGCGTATGGCTGCAGTATCAGTGGCGTTCGTCTGAACGCTCTGTAGTAGTCCAGAGTATTGGCTGGACACGAAGGTTTCAACCTGGTCTCTGAGCTCAGCTATGTCACCTGCGGCGGACGTCTCCGCCAGCTGGTCGTCTGAGATGGAGAGGTGGGGAGCGTCGGCTTCCCTGTGTCCCCTGTCGCGGGGAGTGCATGGCCTCTGAGAGGCAGTGCGCGAGCTCGACCTGCTTTCGCCGCATGGGCCTGGGGCTCCACGGCGGTTGCGCGCGGACGAGCTGCGACTCGGACCATGTGTGTGTGATGTCTCATCCGATGATACCTTGGGGTACCGCGTCTGTGGCTGTGCCGACACTGGTCTACTGAGTTCCTCGAAGGTAGCTACGTGCTCCGCCACAGGGACGGTCGCAGGGCTGGGGGTTCCAGCACCTGAGGTCCATCGGCGGTTAGCGCGGAAGCGCCCTGGAGTATCGAGACCGGTAAGGCTTTCGCCTGACGCGGTTGGGATTGCTCCCGACGGGGAAGGGGAGGGAGGATCAAAGGTCGGCGTGTGAAACTCCTTCCTTCCTGTTCCTACTCCTTCTCCTGTCCCCCCGCGGGCGGCGCTGCGGCGAAGTTCAGCAGCTAGACGCGCCTCGGGTCCTCGGGAGCTGGGGGGGGGGGTATCGGGGACACCAACACAGTCCGCATTAATGCTCTCCAACTCGTCACCGAGCCGTCGCACCGTGGGAGAGCTTGGACGCGAAGCCCCAATGGAACCCTTACGGCGCATGCGCCGAAGCGGCTCCATTGGGCTCGCATGCAAGGTCACCGCGGGCGAGTCGGTGAAGGTGAGCGTTAAAGGGCTGATAACCTGTGTATGGGGTTGAAGTACAAGAGTACAGAACCCCTGATCCGTTGGTAGAGAGATGGAGGGATAGATGGATATCTTTCCCTCCCAAGCGATCAAGGTACGATCGCTCCAACTCAGTACCTGAGCCCAAACGGCCAGGTGCGGGAGAGGTAAGGATAAGGAGTATATATGAGGGTATTACACGGGTTCCATACACAGCAGCATACAAACAAAACAGGACGCAGCAAGGCAGCGGAGAGCCCTTTATCTCTTCGCGAGCCTGGGCTGCGCGGGATCAAAGAAAAGTCAGAATGGAAGAAATTCGCGCAGTCAGAACAAGGGACCGAAAACCATCGCCTCAGCATCGATTCCTCCCCGTGACATTTCGGCGCCATTCAAAGCGCAGCAGAGAAGCAAACCCCTGATGTCGCCCGCTGGCAGGCGGAGCAAAGTCTTTTCTCTCTGCTTCTCTTTGCGAGCCTGGGCGGGGGAGGGGCGAAAAACAGCACAAGAGAGGATGAGTGGGCGCAAGCGGAACGGGTGCCTGCTTCTCAGCGCATCTGTGCCCACTCATCCTCAGGCCTAATCGACGATCCCTGACGTGTCGGCACAGGGACATTTCGACTGGCAGAGAGATTCGTGGCATCAGCTAGAGAGGCATGCCACGATGTCGCCCCGCGCGGCAGGCGGAGCAAGAGTCTTTCTCTTTGCGAGCCTGGGCGGGGGAAGGCGTGACAACAGCATGCAAGGGGATGAGTGGGCGCAGGCGGAGCGGGCGCCTGCTTCTCAGCGCCTCTGTACCCGCTTATCCCCAAGCCTAGCCGACTACAGACGTGTCGGCGCATGACATTAGGCGCAACATAGACGTGTCGGCACACCTGGTGTTACAACCTACGCTTCTGGCGGGTTGGTGTCGGGAGCCAAGATGGGCCAGCAATGCAGAGTAGATAACGTAAGAGTCGGACCGCCCCCACCTTCCACCTATGTCAACCCCGAGACATCTACGCGGGCTCTAGCAGCCATGCAGGATCAAACAGAAACTGGAAATTAAAAATATCATGAGGGTCAGGAAAGGCATATATAACGTTGACATTGTCAACGGCAGTGACATCACCGACCGGTTGATCAGTGCGGGGGTCACGTCCATCGCACATGCGGCGGAGCCGTGAGATGGTTCCAGGGGCTCGTGGAGGGCCAATGCAGGATTTCGTTAAATCAGCCACCTTCTTACACGAGTAGCGGCCACAGCGGCGACAAAACATGATATTATTTAATCGCCTGAGGACGTGCCCACCGCCGGTGGGAGAGGGGCACTTAGATCGCAATAAGTAGCTCTTGGAAACCGAGCTAGCCCAACAATTTACACAGCGGAAACGGCCCACCGAAGGGCCCCAGAAATGCTCATGCAAGGCCCCAGAGGAGGCACCAGAGAGGACTATGGGGCGGGACCGAGGGGGCAGGAATCTCATCATAATCCGCCGCCCAAACCTTTTTGGGCACATTCTTAAAGATCCACGCTATACAATGACCGATATAAACACCAAGATTGCGCACAAGCAATCCAGAGCGCTTGACTCGGTCGTGCAGGACCGTGTCCTGAGAGTGTAGGTCCGCACCTAGGTTAGCAAGTCTGTCGGTCTGCTTATGACCAACCGAGGTGGAGTGGCCACGGACCTTGGTGACCTTAATTAGGTGATACCCGAGATCTGAGGCCGCACGGTGAACCCTGACCCACAAGGATGCATGGGTGGCCCAGCCGTGCGTGGTAGCTTCAAACCTCATTGCCCAGCCGTCAACGACATACTGGGCATCCGCGACGTACTCATAGCAGTCGGAGGGGGCAGCATGGGTGAGATAAAATAAAAACGCATAGAGGTCAGACCCTGGGACATCCTGGGTGAGAAAAGGATGCGCGCCGTAAGCTCCAGCATTGAGACGAAGCCGATTATTGGCGAGAGGCTCACCAAAGGCGTTCCGGCTACGCGGGGCAAATGAGCAGACACCCCATCCACAGCGGAGAGTGAGCGGCGAGGGACCATGCTTTCCCGAGCCGTCCCCATACGCAGGCGACGAGAAAAAGGGGCCGTCGGCGGCCCCTTCCCAGACAGGGTCTGGGAAAGGTGGTGCGAGCAAGGAGCAATAGCGCGGGTCGGGAACCATGGCAGTGGTCCAGACAGGGTTCTCGCGATACTGCTCTAGGCAGCGTGTGAGAGGTGGAGTCGGGCCGAACCAACGACGAAACTCCAGAAGCCCATCGCACTCGTAAGGGGTGTGAAACACGGGGTCAGAAGGGACAAGCTGACAAATGGGGCACCGAGGTTTAAAGTATATCCCGAGAGCACGCCCGCCGTAGTGGTAGTAGTAGTAGTGTCGCCCGCCTCCCCGGACGATGCCTGGCGCGCCAACATCGCCTCAATAGTAACCACGTTCGGTGTCAGGTACGGCAGCTCGATGGGCACGGTCGCCTGGCCAAAGGCGGATTCAAGCGTGGACGGTTCAAGGGGGATATCGATTCTCTCGGTGTTGCGAGCGCACCCCAGAGCACGCTGCTGGAGCACCCCCATCCTTCAGTCCTTTTTGACAGAAGGGAGAGTAGAGGAGGCAGGAAGGGGGGCCCAGACAGGTGACTGAAGGATGGGTGACGCTCAGAGGCCTGCTTCCAAGCCCAGACAGTCGCGTCGCGAGTCACCAATGCAACCACCCCACGAGGGGGCGTAGACGAAATATCGACGTCGGTTCCAAGAGAATTCCGCCATATTGTGGGCGAGACCGCAGACCACCCAATCCGACGCATAGTGGCTACCAAGATCTGTCCTGGGCCCTGCAAGTCAGTACACGGGGTATCTGGCGTCACCTTGGCGTGGGCTTCCTGGAACACTTGGTCTATCATACCGACGGGCAAGAGAGAATCCCATCTAGAGACAGTCCAGAAGCGAATAACTTCCGCATGCGCATCAATCGCAGGGTCCGCAACACCATGCAGTGCCAAATCCATCGTGACGGACCGACGCTTACCTGTGCCAAGACCAGCGTGGTATATAGTACGAACCTGACGAATCTGATGGCTAGACAGACCAACAACATCGATACCGTACATGACCGTGGGCCGCAGGCTGGTGTTTACAATGCCTGCAACCTTCGCACCAGCTCTCTTTAGCCTCAGAAGTCGTCGGGCCTTAGACATGGCTTTCTTCAAACGACCATTGAGGACAGGACGAGAGCGACGCCCCTGACAAAGCTGATAGTCCATCCCGAGGTTGCGACAGGAGAACTTGACGGCACCAGCGAGACGCGGGGTTTCAGCTGCAATACTCTGGGCCAACTGGGGGTCGGTCGCCAAGAGCACCATTTTCTGCTCAGAAGGTGGCAAACGTGCAGAGAAGGCCAGCTTGCTCATCAAATGGTGCGACGCATCAGGACCCATTTTGAGCAACTCCCTTTCCGCGCCTATCCCCAGGACCTGGACGTCGTCGGCGACGAGGCCAAGATGCATATTTGGATAAGACTGAAGAAAGGAATCCAACTCAGGCATCAACACAATACGCATAAACAGATCGGCAAAGGAACAACCAGCCGCAATATTTTTACTAGCCCTGACCCACTCCCCGACGATTCGGCGCAGCGCGACCACGCGTGGGGATCGATGCAGAGACAAGAATGCCCTCAAGAGTGCCGGGTGAAACCCAAACTCGCTAGCTCGTCTAATGAGAAGTTTATGGCGAACCTGTTCAAAAGCCTTGTGGGTGTCGAGCAGAAGTGCAATCACAGACAGGCCCTTGGAAGCAGCAAGCTCCGTTAGCACGCCCATGCGCCACACACATGCTTGACAGGAGTGACCGCGCACACCATGCACATATAGACGAGGATGCAGGCGCGCCCACATAACACCGTACGTGTGCCCGAAGAACGGAGAGAACGTGCGCACACACGTCGTGGACAGTGCCACAGTGCGCTCGCCACCATCAGTCTTCGGTATCAAATTCATGATGAACACCGCGAGAATGGGGGGGAAATCTACCCAGTCGCAGAACAGCCCGCCAGATGCCGAACAAGGCCAGAAGAGACGAGTCCGACAGGAGCGCATGGTGACGAGGATGCATCGAATCCAGTCCAACCGACGTGCGAGCCCTGTATCTGCGACACATTTGTCTGTACTTATCCAGAGACGGGTGCGGCAAGGATGCAAGGTCTTCAGGAAGTATCGGCGGAAAATCCAGAGCAAGGCAAGGATCATCAAGGTGCTCCTTCATGGGATCCCAGATAGAATGCCAAACTTCTTCTCGCGCCTTAAGATGATGCCGCGGCGTGCCGATTGGGGCGTCTGGGTTCGGGGTGGTCTTGTCAAAAGATGCTCAATCCATCGATCCCTTGACGAATCGGTGCGCAGCAGAACCGCCTTCCTGGACAGATCGGATGGCCCATGATGTCCAAGATTGATATCTCTGTGCCGATGCAGCACGTTCCAGAGCAGACGCAGACTCAGCCAAGACGCCACGCAGCCAATCGATGGAACCGAGATCCAGGGAACAAAGCCTATTGGCATAATACCTCCACCATGGCCAATCAGGGGGAGGACCTCCGTCACGCGACGAGGGGCGATATCGGCGCAGGGCTTGGCAGGCTCTCTGATATGCGGGCCACAACTGCGTGTCAGCCAGATACAGAAGAGTGCCAAGACGGTTGGAAAGATGCCTCCAGAGCCTGCCTTCATATGACGACACCACACCTCCAGGAAACAGACTGGAAACCGAAATCTGGATAGTTGAAGGGCGTTCACCCCACTTGGTGTAGTCCTGCGGATCTGGCAACTGGAAAAGGGCAACCAACTCCTGAGCAGACGTCTTCAGCCAAGAAGAAGTCAGGCGATCCAGATCTTCCACAGTGTTGCTTGCTTCAGGGCCAGGAAAGGCATCCCAGGAAGGCGGACAATTTGTACACCCCACGGGCCGCGTTACAGGGATATGAGGAGGACGTCGAAAAACAGAGACCCAATCAGAGTGGAGATTACCACGAAGAGTGAGAACCACAGGCTGGTGCTTAGGGATCAGGGGGGTTTCCCAGACCTCACAATTAACTGCGGACGCAAGCAAGGGGTGAACCACAAGGTAGTCTATCAACGATTGGGCACCCGCGGACTCATAGGTATGGCGATCTGGCGCGACAATGACCCCACCTACGAGCGTTCAGAAGTCCATATTCTGCAAGTCCTTGGGGGACATATTCCAATCCCCTGATATCGCAAAGGCGGTGGAGATCGTCTTCATGACTGCTGCAACCTGCATCAGAAGCTGGGCGTTGCGATCTTCAGCGCCGCCCCCTGTGCGCAGATATACATTGGCCCAAGGAATGCCTGCATCAACAACCCCACGCCGGAGCTTCAGGATAAATCTCTCCGGAGGGGGCAAGACAACAATCGGATCCAAGACCGCATCAGAAGGACCTGGCGTAGTGTGAGACAAGACCCACTCCCGAGCTCAAGCCGCCTTTCTGAGTACTGACTGAAGGGTGAAGGTGCGCATGGAACCCATGCTTATGTGCACGATTGACAGCGAACTCGATCGCCTCTTCTGACCGACAGAGTTCTTGAAACCCAACAGCATCAAAACGATCAGGATAAGCCTCCAGGAAAACATCGGCATTAGACTAGGAGGTGACATTCACAGTGACAATGACCCAATCACGACGAGGCTTCTTCACGAAGGCTGGCTTGTCGGACGGGGTCGCCGATGTGCTAAAGGTCAGACGGGCCCTTGGCGTTGGAGCCCTTGGCACTCTCCGCCGCTGCTGGGGCGTCGGCGGAGGCAGAAGCGGCGGCAGCCAACGGCGTACTACTTCCTGACTGTCCCGATGGATCAACAGCGACATCAGGGGCGTGCGCAGGACGTTTCGGCGCAGGTGGCAATGAGGAAGAAGAGCGGGGAGGGGCCCTAGCAACACGCGTTGGGACCCCCTGCTGGTCGACAGACATCCTGGGCTCCTCCGACTGGGACCGAGGCTCGCTGGCAACAACAACAGGAGCATAGCCAGACATAACGATACCCTGAAGGTCACGCAAGGCCTGAGCCAGCTTCTTGTCTCTCTGGACTGCCTGGGAAGCTGCGAAGACGTCCGCAACGGCTGACAGATCTGGGGGTGTGTCACCCTCGGGGTCTGGCTCATTCGAAGGAAGATCCTGCAACTTAGACTGCCACATAGCCATATCCTGGACAACACGCTCCTGACGGACACAGAGGGCATCTTTGTCACTCTGAAAGTCAAGAATCTTGCGGTCGATCTCACGAATCTGGCTAGATATCTTATCCAACTTCTTACTGGCCCAATGGTGACGCTGCTTATAGAATGCACGCTTCTGGGGAACAGTGAGCACGTCAGACTTCCGTGCACGAAGATGCTGCAACTCTTCCTGGAGACTCAAAACCTGATCCCGAACGTACTTGGTTGGTGGAAGCAAGCGAAGGGACTCCAACTGGCCCTGCAAGGCCTTGACAATATGATCAACCTGCGTAACCGAGAGCTCATTGCCACTAGTATCAACACAGCCGCCATCAGCGTCAATGTCATCGTCGACATAATCAGCCCAAAAACCACGATCACTGCCGAGACCGTCGTCGCCAGACTCCTCACCGAATCTATCCTGCACTTCCTCTTCCAATGGAGCCTGAAGACGTTCATCCAAAGACCGAACTGGGGGAGTGTCAGTACCATTGCGCACATCAAGATCATGAGCACGAGCACGGGGAGGAGACAAGACACGATCATTGCCTTTGCTCCTGCCTTTGCCGTCTTTGTCGCCCTTGCGGCCATATTTTCCTGAACCCTGTCCTCTCGAGCGGCCAGGAAAGGGGGTGTTACAGAACTTGCACTTTTGGCGGGGGTTGGTGTCGGGGATCCATGATATCTTGCCAGCATCGCGACAGACGAGACACACCAGATATCCCATGCCTCCAGCGCGCGCGAAACTCGACGGCCCGACGGGCTGCACTCTCGAGAGACAGCGACGGACGGGCCAAAGCTAATCGTGATTCGCTATGTTACCTTAGCTTCACACGTTTAGCCTTGAGCCAAAATGGCTACGGAGCGAGGAGGAGGAGAAGGATGAGTGAGGAGTGAGGAGTGAGGAATGATGAGGAGGATAAGCGAGAAGTGAGGAGTGAGGATGAGTCATCAGGAAGATGAGCAGGAGGAGCAGGAGGAAGAGGAGAAGGAGGAGGAGGAGGAAAGGAGGAGGAAAGGAGGATAGTCAGGAGGAGGAGGAGGAGGAAAGCGGAGTGCGGAGTGAGGAAAAGGAGGAGGAGGAGGAGCAGGAGGAGGAGGAGGGACGAGGAGGAAAAGGGGGTGGAGGGGCAGGAGGAGGAGGGAGGGAGGGAGAGGAAAAGAAGGATCATCAGGATAGGGGGGATGAGGAGAGGAGTGAGGAGGAGGAGGAGGAGGAGGAGGTGGAGGAGGGGGAGAAGGATTGAGAAGTAAGGAGTGAGGGGTGAGGGGTGAGGAGTGAGAGGTGAGGAGGAGGTGGAAGAGGAGAAGGAGGATGAGGAGCAACAAAAGCAGACAGAAAAGAAGAAGGATGACGAAGACGAGGAAGAGGAGAAGGACACGGAAAAGGAGGGGGAGGAGGAGGAGGAGGAGGGGGGGAGGGGGGAGGAGGAGGGAGGAGGGAGAGGAGAGGAGGAGGAGGAGGGGAGGAGGAGGAGGAGGAGGAGGAGAGGAGGAGGAGGAGGAGGAGTAAGGGGGATCAGGAGGAAGAGCAGGAGGAATAAGGGGAGTAAGGAATGAGGAGTGAAGTGTGAGGCGTGCGGATGAGGAGGCGGAGGAGGAGGAGGGAGGACGAGGCCGGAGACGATGAGCAGGAGGAGAAGGAGGAGAATAAAGCGGAGGAAGAGTAGGAGGAGGAGGACGAGGGGGAGGACTAGGCGGAGGAGGAGAAGAGTAATGACTGAGGAGTGAGGAGTGAACAGTGAGGAGTGAGGATTTGAGGAGGAGGAGAAGGAGGAGGAGAGAGGAGGAGGACGAGGAGGAGGAGGAGGAGGGGGAGGAGGACGAGAAGGAGAAGGAAAAGGAGGAGGATGAGGATGAGGAGGACGAGGATGAGGATGAGGATGAGGAGGAGGGGGAGAAGGAGCAGAAGGAGAGGAGGAGGACATGGAGTGAGGAGGAGGAGAAGGATGAGCAGGAAGAGTGAGAAGTGGGGAGGGAAGAGTGAGGAGGACGAGTGAGGAGTGCGGAGGAGAAGGAGGTCGAGGAAGAAGAGGAGGAGGAGGAAGAAGAGGAGGAGGACGAAGGAGGAGGATGGAAGTGAGGTAAGAGGATGAGGGAGGAGTGCGGAGGAGGAGGAGGAGGAGGAGGAGGAGGAGGAGGATGAAATGAGACAAGAGGAGGAAGGAGGAGGGAGGAGGAGGAGGAGGACGAGGATGGACGTCGACGAGCAGGAGGAGGAGAGAGAGAGGAGGAGAAGGAGGAGGAGGAGGGGAGGAGACGAGAGGACGAGGATAAGGGAATGAGCGAGAAGTGAGAGTGAGGAGTGGTGAGGCGAGGAGTGAGGACAAAGATGAGGAGTAAGGAGGAGGAGGACGATGAGGAGAGGAGGAGGAGAGGAAGGAGAAGTTTCATGTGAGGGGGGGGAGGAGGTGGAACTAGGGAGGAGGAGGACAAGGAGTGAGGGGTGACTGGTGAGGAGTAAGGAAAAAGGAGGAGGAAAAGAGGAGGAGGAGGAGGAGGAGGAGGCGGAGAGAGGGGGGGCCGAAGGGAGGAGGAGGCGGCGGGGCGGAGGAGCAGAGGAGTAGGAGGAGTGCGGAGGAGGAGGAGGAGGAGAAGAGAAGGAGGAGGGAGGGAGAGAAGGCGGGGAAGTGCGGAGTAGAAGGAGGAAGGAGGAGGAAAGGAGGAGGAGGGAGGAGGGCGGAGTGAGAAGGAGGAGGAGTTGGAGGAGGAGGAACGGGAGGAGGAGGAGAAGGAGGAGGAGAAGGGCGAGGAGGAGGATCCCAGCCAGCTCCAAGCCGAGACAACCTCTGAGCCCCGCCGATCCTCAGCGCCCAGGCCCCCGCCCTCCGCGGGCGGCGGCGGCGGCGAGCGGCTCCGCGCCGCGGGCGCCCTGCGCGGCGCGCCCCTTGCGAGGCCGGCGGGGGGCAGCCCGCGCGGCATCGCGCGCGCGAGCGTGCGTGCGCGCGCCTCTCAGAAATGGGCGGTTCAAGGATGGGGTCCGGAGGGATGGAGACCCAAGGGCAGGAAAGGATCCAGGGATCGGTCGGGCATGTCCTGCTACAGGCGGAGTCTGGGAGAAAATAACAAGATAGTCAAAAAGGTAGGCTGGGAAGGGATCGCCTTCTCAGAGGTCAATCGCCTTGGCTGTCGCCTTTTTCAGAGGTCTGGCGGCGCGATCCTCGTTCGGGACGTGCCCCCCCCTGAGATCCTGGCGTTTCGACAATGGCCCTCAATCCCCCGAACCCGAGTCTTCCTCCTGCACAATTACTGGACACCGATTTATAGTTCCAGCACAATTACTCGATTTGGACACTACTCTCTTACCTCGAGTCCTGTCTGAGCGAGGCCAAGATTACTGCATACTCCCTTCTAGCGTGTATTCGGTGTTGCAAAATGGTAACCCCGCTGTAGCGCCGGCCCCTATTCTGGGTCCTCTCCTCCTCCTGCTGCTACTCCACCTCCTGCTGCTCCTCCTCCTCCTCCTCCTCCTCCTCCTCCTAAAACTCCTCCTCCTCCTCCTCCTCCTCCTCCTTCAACTCCTCCTCCTCGTCACGCCGCCTCATCTTCCTCCTCATCTTCCTTCTCCTCCTCTTTCTCTTCCTCCTCTCCTCCTCCTCCTCCTCCTCCTCCTCCTCTGCCTCCTCCTCCTCCTCCTCCTCCTTCTCCTCCTCACTTTTCGTCGTCCTCCTCCTCCTCCTCCTCCTGCTCCTCCTCCTCCTCCACCTTGTCCTCATCATCATCATCATCCTCCGCTTGGGGGTTGCTAGCACGGGGCGGCCCCCATCTAGCAACGTAACAGGCTGCGAGTTGTGGGGTCCCCAAGCAAAAAGCGCCCTCCATTAATAATTCCTGCGGTTTTTCTATTCCACCCCCCTGGTACAGGGACGCACGGGGCGGCCTTAGGGGCCCATCCTGGGCCCGACGAGCATCCCGACCACGAGGGCCAGGGAATGGGGGTCGGGGCGACAAAGGCCTAATCCGGCAGGCGTCCGCACGAATGGCGTTAGCCAGGACTGCTGCACGACTGGCGCTAGCCAGGACCAAGATCCCTGAGCGAGAGGCGGGGTGCCATTATTAGGTACTGCAGGACTGACTCCTCGTGCTCCCTCCTCCTCCTCCTCCTCCCACCATCCTTGCTTGGCCGCTCCTCCACCCAAGACCCAGCTGGCCTCTCTAGTCGGGGATTGACGACCTGAGGCCCAAACCTGGCGGGCGCAAACCTTGAAAATAACGGCCGCGGCGCCCTCTCGAGAACCGAAAACGGACAATTCACTAATCGACGTGTCACTGTTGGGGGTTCTGTCCACCCCCGATCTGGCTAGGCTCTTGGGAATTTTGCCACGACTGCGGGCTAAGGCTATGCGCAGCATGCCCAACTAGCTCGCGGTCCGTTGTTTCCGCCAGGCCGACTCAACACTCACGGCAGGAATCCTGGCAGCAGCAGAGCCGCACGTGTTTAGGCTAGGGCCCGCATGGAACCCATTTTTCCTGTTCGTCTCCATGTGCGGACCGCGCCTGGATCGTTTTCGGTTGCGGCTGCACCTGCGCGCCCGCAGGCGAAGAGGTTCGCAGGCGCGGGCTCCAGCACAGCGCGCACACTAGGCGAATAATCCCACTACATGGGATAACAGCTTCCGCAGCATGCGGCAGCATTCGTGAGGCCCCAGCAATGTCAATCTGACGTTGTTCCATCCAGTGCGTCGCATCGTCGGTTGCTAGCCTGGTTTCGCCCTCGTTAGCAACCGACAACAATATGCAACGAGTTGGGGTTTCCCCAAGTAGCGGGTGCACCCCCTTGACACTCCCTAATTTGCTCAGTCTACTAGGCGGCTCGCTCGCTGTTCTGGCAGCTTGGTCAGTGATCCTCCCACCTGTTGGACGCTTTGCTCGCGTCGCTCGGGACGCTCGGGAGTGGCGCTCCGCCTCCCAAGCGCGGGCAACAACTTCTGGGACCGAGTCTCCTTCCTCATCGTCGTCGTCCCGATCTCTCGAGGGGCAAAATGTGCTTAGGGGGGACGCATGGACCTAGAGCAGCCGATACATCGCCCGTGCTCCTCCTGCTCCTCCTGCTTTTCCTCCTCCTACTCCTGCTCCTCCTCCTCCTCCTCCTCCTCCTCCTCCTCCTCCTCCTCCTCCTCCTCCCCCTCCTCCTCCCCCTCGTCCTCCTGCTCCTTCTTCTGCTCCTCCTTCTCCTCACTCCTGCTCCTCTTCCTGCTTCTGCTCCCGTTCCTCCTCCTCCACATTGTCCACCTCCTCCTCCCTCTCCTCTTCCTCCTTATTGGACGCTTTGCTCGCGTCGTTCGGAGCAGCGCTCCCCCCCCAGCGCGAGCTACAACTTCTGGATCCGAGTCTCCTTCCTCGTAATTGTCGCCCCGAGCCCTCGGGGGGCAACGATAAGGCAATATAAATATTAAAGGAAGATGTGTCGACATGTCGAAGCCGGTACATCGCCCGATGCATTATCGATGCAACGAGAATGCAGACCGTTCCATGCACAGGGGACACGCAAAGGGGGGATATGCATAGGGGGATGTGCATAAGGGGGGATGTGCATAGAGGGGATGTGCATAGGGAGGATATACATAAGTGGGATCTGCATCGGGGGGAAGATACGCCCAGGGGGGACGCATCGTCGATTCATCGCCGATGCAGACAGTCCTACGCATCGTGTATACACACATCGCCCGCGATCGTCGATGCACCTGCCACTCGAGCTCGATGCACCCCCCCGATGCCCATCTTCCCCCTTATCCTCGACCCCGATCCTTCGCTCGCCTGTGACTTCTCCCCTGGTCCCCCCGCTACTGCAGATCCCTCCTGCTCATGCTCTTGCTGCGGACTCTCCGCGTCCTCCCTCGTCCTGCTCCTCTTCATCCTGTTCATCCTCTTGCTCATCCCCCCCATCCTCATCGTCTTCCTCCTGCTCCAAGATACACAACTCCCCTTTTTCAAATGTCAGATATAACGATGGGGTCCGTGTGGGAGGTGCCAGGTCAGCCATGACACAGTGACACCCGACTGTGGATCTATTACGAACGGCGCGGCGCTCTGGGAAGGGATGGGTGGCAGGGGGTAGGGTGCCAGATTCGCGAGCGCACAAAGACACAAACATTAGATTCCCCACCCGTTGCCCCGTGATCCTCTTCCTCCTCCTCCTCCTCCTCCTTCTTTTTTTCATACTCCTCCTCCTCCTCCTCGCTCCTCGCTCCTCGCTCCTCGCTCCTCCTCCTCCTCCTCCTCCTCCCCTTGCTCCTCCTCCTCCTCCTCCTCCTCCTCCTCCTCCTCCTCCTCCTTGTCTTTTTCATGCTCCTCCTCTCCTCGACACTCCCTGCAGCTTCCTTCAATCCAGCAGGCAGACGCGCGATCGGCCCATGGTGCGGGAACCTACGGCTCCTCCTCGGGGACCCCCATGTGGTTCGCAGAGGGCCGCAAGGAAAACGGTGCTCTCCCGCCCGAGTGATGCGGCGACGCTCCCCATCGAAGCATTATCACATAGATGGTTGGAGCTCGACGAAAGAGTCGTCAAGGCACGATCAAAGATTCCCCCGCAGCACGCGGTGGGTGGGTAACCAGTGAGCGGTCCCACGAAAGGGCGCTGGCGTCCACAAGGGAAGCGACTTTGAACAAGTACCCTACTCCACCTCCTCCACGTCCTCCTCTTCCTCCTCCTCCTCTTCCTCCTCCTCCTCCTCCTTCTCCTCCCCCCCCTCCTTCTCTCATTAGTGGCCTCCCAGCTCCCAAGTGGGGTCGGAGTAGATGGGGCCGGAGGATGACGCTGCATGGTCGATGCACCGGCGATGCACCGGCGACGTCGGCAATGCATCGGTGATGTCGGCGAAGAGAAGCCCAGGATCAACATTGAGCCGCAACGCCGATGGGTCGGCGATGCGGCGCGATCCTCCGACACCATCGACCCCGATCACCATCTGGGAGGCCTGGACTCATCCTGGTCATTCTTTCTTCCGCTGGGTGGCCTTCCTACGAGGGACAGGCTCCTACGATACGTAGCCGACTGGGGCGATCCCCGCGCGCGCGCGCCGGTGCCTCCCATCCGCGGCGACGAGCGATCCCGCGACCTCTGCGGAGGGCGCGGTGGGCGCGCGCGCACGCGAGCACCACTTGGCTGCGCAAACAAGGGGGTAGAGGGAGGGGGGAGGGCTTCTTAAAAGTAGGTTGCTTTGTAGAAGGCGCCGGCCTTACATCTATACAGTTAAGGCCCAGGCCTTCTAAGAAGCAAGACGTGTTTCTGAGAACCCCTCCTCCCTCCACCCACCCCCCGTGCGCGTGGCTGAACCACAGGTGAGGAACGAAGGAGGGACAATGGAGACAGCAATGGTTCCACTCCTGGTCACAATCCGCTCCAAATCGGATCCAGGGCCCCTGCCGAACTCGATCCTGACTCGTCAGTCTAGAGTGGAATCAGGGTCGGAAAAGATGGGTCGGAGGATCGCGCCGCATCGCCGTTGCACTGGCGATGAGCTGGCGACGTCGATGATGCACCGGCGACGTCGGCGATGCATCGGCGACGCCAGAGTGGAGAAAGCCGGGCTCCACATCGAGCCGCATCGCCGATGCGTCGGAGATGCGTCGCGATCCCCCGACCCGATTTACTCCGACCCCATCTGGGAGGCCTGGGAGATCTCTCCCTGACTCTATCCTGACCTGCTCTTTCGAGGCGGATCCAGCCGTGGCCATGAGAGACGCTCTGGCATGCCGCCAGGGCGCTCTGTCAGGCCGCCAAGGCGCTCTGGATCCTTTGTTATGGCGCCGCTCTGGCAGGCCGCCATGGCGCTCCGATCCCGCCGGCTCCCCGTCCAGGTGTGGCGGGACGCCGCGGCGGCCCTCGGCGCAGGCCACGCGCGCGGGTTCGGGCCCACCCCCGCCGCCCTCTGGAGCTTGGCGGAGCTGCACCTGGGCGAGGACCTCGAGTGCTGGACCAGGGTGAGCGCCGGCAGGAGTCTGCTCGGCACCCGCGCAGTGCTGCTCGAAGCGTGGTCCGAGCGCGAAGCGCGCTCGCTGGCAGAGAAGCGCGCGGCCTTCCAGCACGTCGCGGGCGGTATAGAGAGATGGGCCACGCGGCGGCTGCTGGTCAGCGGCGCGCTCGCGCCCGATGCAGCCGGGGCGTTCCGCGCCGTGCTCTCAGGGAACGTGGTGACCGAGACAGTGGCCGCGAAGTGGGGTCAGCCGGCGCTGTGCCCCCACTGCCGCGCGGCGCTGGAGGACCAGGAGCACCGCCTGTGGCGGTGCCTGTGCTGGGAGCCCACCCCGGCCGCCGCCCTGGGGCTCGCGAGCGGGCACCGCGACGCGGTACCCGCGCGAGGCTGCCGCCTGAGGCCTCCCTAACGGGAGTGCTGCCTCGGGGCTTGCGGTTGGCGGCGCTCGCGGAGCAGGCCCGGCTGACGCTGCCGCTGCCAATTCTGCCCGACCCGCAGAGACTGCTGGCCGGCGGCAGGGCGCGCGCCTGGACGCACGGGGCCCGGGCGACTCGCTGCTTGCGAGACCTGAGAGCGGGCTGAGGAGTATGGCTGGAGGCGGCGGGCTTCGTCGAGCACAGCGGGCAGGTGGACGGCGGGCAGACCACCCAGCGGGCGGGGCGGTGCGCGCGCTGAGCCTGGCTGGGGGGCCCCCGTTGACGTCGCCACCGACTCCCAGTTCATCAGCCGCGGCGTGGCGGCCATCCGCGGCGGGGCTAACCCTGCGGAGTGGGCGCACGCGGATCTGTGGGAATGCGTTGCCCCACACTGCCGCAGCGGAGCGCTGCGCGCGCGGTGGGTGAAGGCGCACTTGGACGCTGCCGCGGCCCGCGAACGGGGGGTCTCCCCGGAGGGCTATGCCGGCAACGCGGCCGCGGACCGCATGGCCGGCCACGCGGCGGGGGCCCGCTTGCCGGCTCGCGCGCTGCTCCTGGAGCGCGAGCGGGGGCTGGACGCGCTCGCTGCCGTGCAGCGGGTCATGGCAGCCGTGGAGTTGGCAGCGCTGCAGGCCAACCACGGCGACGGCGACAGCCGGCCCCGAGTGCGCCGGCGCTGGACGGCCCCAGGGCGCAGGCGGCGCGCGCCCCGCGTGGGAGACGACGCGGCAGTGGCGGCCGCCGCGGCCGCCCGCGCGCGGGCTCCGCAGCCCGCCCGGCGCTCTGCGGCGGCGGCAGGGGCAGCCGCCGCCAGGGCCCTCTTCGCCGGCAACGCGTGGCGGGCCCACGTGGCGTCCCAGGGGCCCGCCTGGGTGGCCTGCCTGCGTGGCGGTTGCTGGGCGCCGACCTGGCACCGGCTGGCGAGCAGACCTTGCAGCGGCTGGACCCCGGCGCTGCCGCCGCGCGCCGCTGCCCTGCTGCTGGCGCCGCTGGCCTGGGCGGGCGGCGCGGAAGCCGCGTGGCGCGAGGCGCTGCGGCTGCGGCTCGCGTCGCGCCCGGGGGCGCCGGACTCATTAGTTGCACGTTCCCCCCTCCCCCTCCCTCCCCCTCCCCCTCCTTCTCCTCCCCCCTTGCCACAGCCGCTCCGAGGATGGTACAAAAAGAAAGTGGCGACGAGAGAGAGGGGGATGGGGGAGGAGAACGAGGAGAGGGGGAGGGAGAGGAGGCAGAGGAGGAGGGCGAGGGGGAGGGGGAGGGGGAGGAGGCAGAGGAGGGGGGAGGGGAGGGGGGGGGGGGGAGGGGAGGAGGCAGAGGAGGAGGGGGAGGGGGGGGGAGGGGGAGGGGGAGGGGGAGGAGGGAGGAGGAGGAGGAGGAGGAGGAGAGGAGGAGGAGGGAGGAGGAGGAGGAGGAGGAGGGAGGGAGGAGGAGGAGGGGCGGGGAGGAGGAGGAGAGAGAGGAGGGAGGAGGAAGGAGGAGGAGGAGGAGGAGGAGGAGGAGGCTCTGCTCCTGACGGCCTCGAGGCCCGCGGAGGGGCCCCTGGCGAGGCACGCCACCGCGGCTGGACGCCTGCAGGGCCCGCTCCCTGTCGGGGGCCCGCTGGCTCCTCTGCGGCCTCTGCTGGGCACTCCGACGTGCTCCATTGCGCCCGTCGTACCCTCGGGGGAACGACACGGGGGGGGATGGCAACCCAGACGCGGTCGCGTCGTACAAAAATCAGGGCGGGCGGTGTTTGGTCATGTTTGGCCTCGGGGACCCTCGCCGGGCCTCGGGACCGTCAGAAAACGACTCAGGAGGAAAAACTGGCCCCGGGGAAAGGGTCGGGATTTCCAGGGACGTGGCTCCGAAAAAATCAGGACGTCGCATATCTGGGAAAGGGTAGGGTAGAGACTCAGCTCACGTAGCTGATTTTCCCAGGGCCTCCCGGTGCCGGGAGGCGTGTATCGAGGACCATGGGAATGGGCCCGGCAGCGGGGCCCAAACCAGCTGCATGCAACAGATTTAGTAACCCCATCTTTTCCTATCCCCCCCTTTCGTTCGGCCAATCCGTAAGGACCACATCCCAGAAATAATCTCCAGCTCCCAGAGAATGATCGAAACAGTGTCGACCGAGTATCGCCTCCCAGGGTCCGACACATGAAAACCCTGAAGTTTCGGTACGTTCCTGGTGCTCGGAATCCTTTCTGGTGATCAAGGCTAGGTTGGAACATCATAATCGAACAAAAAAGGAAGCGGTATAAACATACCCTTTTGGCGCTCCGCGCGGCGTTCTGAGGTCCGCGCCAGAAGCCCCTCCCTGGCGCGCGGAGCGCTTCAGGGGCCAAGCGCGGATGCAAGAAATGCGTGCGCAGCGCCAAAAGTTTATGTTCATGCCGTTTTGTAAACGCGCCCTCATCCATCTCCTTCCGCTCGACAGCCCGTCCCGGCTCCCCGCACGCGCGCCGAACTCACGCCCGAACGCGATCTGCCCCCCGACGCTCCAGGAAGGACAGCCCGTTTCTCTCCCTCTGGACGCGCTCCACCCCCTCGCGCTTCTCGTTGGCGGCGCCCACACGGGGCCGGCGGCTGGCGCAAGGGGGGCGGTTTTCTAGGAAGGCGGGGGCTGCGGGAAGGCATGGGCCTTCCTTAGTGAGCCGGGCAACCCCTCAGAAGGCCTCTTAAGAAGCCCCTGAGGCCTTCGAAGAAGCCTTCTCAGAAGCCCCATGGACTCCTGAGAAACCCACCCCCCTCCCGCCACCCCATTTGGGGTGCCGTCAGTATTGACGAACTCGCAGGTTCCTGGCGCCCGAAGCGCGCCCCAGGGCGGCTGCGCAGGCGCCTCCCAGGGAGACCCCATTGCCGATCCAGAAAAGTCCGCGCGGACCTCTGAATATTCGGGTGTTGCCAAAGTGCCCCTTTCCCAAACGTCCCTAGGTCTTTCCAAGAACCCCCTACGGTCTCCACAGCACCTCGCACGAGGCCCAAAGAGCCCCAGGGGCTCCAAATGAAGCCAAAAACTGGGGGCACCCTGCGCCAGGTGTTTTGGGGAAAAGAAAAAAGCGCCATAAACAACATTTTTTGGCGCTCTGCGCGGATTCCTTGGATCTGCGTTGGACCCCCCTCGCTGGCGCGCGGAAGGCAGGGCGCCCAGCGCGGCTGGGCGGCGCTTCTTCGAACCAGGGGCTCCTTTTTTTCCAACCCCCGGCACGTTCATGTTCAGGAAGGGGCCCTGGGACACACAAATAAATACACACAACAAAACAGGATTCCCCTTATTGTTTCATATTTTCTGGGTTTTTGTCTTCCCCCCCACATCCCATATTTTCCCATATTTTCCGGGCAATCGACGATTCAGTGTGTCTGTGTGTTTTTCCCCTCCTGAGTTCAGGCCGCTGTTTCTTTCTCAATGCCGGGTGCCTGCCCCGGTGGCGCTGAGCTCCCTAGCAGAATATGTCAGCAGCAAGTCGGGAAATCACATCGTATCCAGAATGTGCGCCAGATCGGACATCATCGGCACGGCGTCGAAATCGAGCCGGATCGGCTGCATCAAGATGCACAGCGGGACCATGTAAGCATCGGGCCCTGTCGGATCACCGGTAAATCGAAACTGAAAGGAACCGAACTGCCTGAAAACTAAATACCGTTGTGGATCTGCTGACCCGGGTCAATCCAAACCTGGGTCAGTCGGGCTTTGCAGGAGCCTGCAAGGGCCTGCAGGATCCTGCAACCAAACCTGGGCCAGTGTGACCCTGGCTCTGCGAGGGCCTGCAGGATGAGGTGCTCTGACTGACCCCCCGTTTACATCGACCCCGGTCTCTGAAGAGCCCCAGAGGTCCCAATACCGCAACTCCCCGGACCGCTCCTGCGGTGCGTTCTGACCAGGACTTCGAGGCGAATCCAGCGGTGGCGACGAGGCCCTCCCAGGAGGCCCAAAGAAAGAAAAAACGATGGAAGAGTAGCGGTATGGGTATGAAACAAGGCTAAGATCGGGATAAATCGCTCCAGAGCGTTCCGGGGCGCTCTCAGAGCGTTCCGGAACGCTCTGGAGCGGCCGCGGCGCCCAATAAATCCTCCAAACCCGCCGATTCTCAGAGATTTCGAGTTATCCCGATCCGATTTTGTCCCGATCTTCGTGTCGTGTACCGCTTCCTCCTCCGAGCCTCTTCAGCCACGACACCGCATCGACTCGGCCGCATCAGCAGATGGGCGTCGCGCGGGCGAAGGCGAGAAGGGCGGCGCGTGGGGGGCGCCTTCGCCCTCCAGACCACGCTGTAGGAGCCGCTCCCGAGGACCTGTCGGCGCCTCGTCGTCGAGGTGGATGTCAAGATCGTCGTCGTGGTCCTCGTCGTGGTCGTCGTCGTGGTCCTCGTCGTCGTCGTCGTCGTCGTCGTCGAAGTCGTCGACGACGTCGTCGTCGTCGTCGTCGTCGTCGTCGTCGTCGTCGTCGTGGTCCTCGTCGTGGTCGTCGTCGTGGTCCTCGTCGTGGTCGTCGTCGTGATCCTCCTCCTCCTCCTCCAAAATCGGGTCGCGGGCCGCGGCCCCGAAGGGCCCCGGCGAGGGGGTATCGGGCACCGCCCTGCCTCGCGGCCGGGCCTCTCTCGCCCCCTGCCCTGCCCCATGGGGGCGTGCCGAGGGCCCTCTGGGTCCGCCTCCGCATCCCGCCCCTCGCCCGGCCTCCGCGCCCCCGCCGCCACCTCCGTCCTCGACCTCCGCCCCGCCTCTCTGGCGTCCTCGCCCTCCTCGCCCTCCTCCTCCGTCCTCCTGCGGCGCCGCCTCCAACCTCTACCTCCGCCCTCCTCCGCCCTCCTGCTCCTCCTCTTCCACTCCTTCTGCGGCCTCCCGCCCCCCGCGTCCTCCTCCGCCCATGTTCTCCCGCTCTCGAGTCCAGCATGCTCTCGCCAGCGCTCGCGCGTCCCTTCCCGGTGGGCACTTGTTCGGTCTCGTGTATGTTTCACGTTGCTCGAAGCTCCAGGGTGCTCCTCGATGGCCCTCGCCGAGAAGGAAGGCACACGTCCGAGGGATGCCAAGAGCTCCTCCGCCTGCTCCTCCCACTTCCTGCGCCGCGGCCCGCCCCTCCCCCCGGGCTGTCGTGGTCATACCCTTTTTCCCCCTCCCTGCTCGACCACCTCAACCCCCTCCTGAACAGCCTGATCTGGGCAGTGAAGCGACACCCGCCTCTGCGAAAACAAACACGAATACTCGTCAGAGAGATTGTACAGTCGGACTCGATTGGAGTGGACTCGCGAGAGGACAAAAGACCCTTCCGAGCGTCACATACCACAGGAATGTCGGAGGCATGGGTCTCGAGACGCAAACAGAAGTACCCTTCATGTGTGCAAGCCGCGCGCACGCGAGAAGTCGCACCCCCACCGCACGTGCCGAGGACCAACAAGTGCTTGGCAAAAAACGACACGTCCATCTCCCCGAGGCGCCCCCCCCCGCCGGTCTCCTCCTCCCTCCCTCCTCCTCCTCCTCCTCCTCCTCCTCCTCCTCCTCATCCTTCTCCTCTCGTCCCGCTCCCCCTCCTCCTCCGCCGCCTCCTCCGCCCCCTGAGAGGAGGGGGTCACGCAGTGGCAACGGACGCTGGCGCTGCGAAGACAGTGCCGTGCGAGGCCCGAGGGCGCTGCGAGAGGAGGGAGGCGGAGTTGGAGCCACACGTCACCTGCGAGAGACGAGAGAGGTCGGCGTGCCTCCCGGCCCCTGCCTTCCGCCTTCTTCCTCTCTCCCTCCCCCTCGCCGCCACGGCGGGGCGCGGACGACATCGGCACGGATCCCACACCAGAGCGTGAAGTACCTTTACGTGAGAGTTGGGAGTCGAAGTCCGAGCCCGACACGATCAGCTGCAGCGCGAGGAGCGGGGCGGACCGATGGGAGCAGATCGCGCGAGAATGGCGGCAGAGGCTTGAGTGACACAACTGACTGGGAGAAGTCGGAGGCGGAGCTGGAGACCAAACCCGTCATAGAGACGCAGCGAGACGGTCGATCCCAACACCATCAGCTACAACAGACAAAGAGGGACGCTGGTGGCCGCTAGGTGACTTTCGAGTCCGACGTCCTCAGCTACAGCGCTGAGATCAGGGCAACGCTGGGGCCAGAGCGCGTAGTGGAATCAGCTACAACGCTGGGAACACTTCGTGCGAGAAGAAGGCCAGCGGCAGCTCCGACACCACTGCGAGAAGTGGAAGGCGAAGCTGGAGCCCGAGTCTCGATTCGTGCTACAGTGCGGGGATCGGGGCGTGCGCAAACCCAAGCAATGGCAACATAGTATGTTGCCGCAGAGGTCGGACAAGCACTTCACCAACTACCACGCTGGGATCAACTCGTGCCCGGAATTGCAGGGGAGCAGCCGTGCGCGGCAGGGCTGCCATTCATCGGGAGCTCAGTGGCAAGCCTCCTGTGAGAAGCGGGAGGCGAAGCTGGAGCCCGATATCGGCAGTGGCAGCAGGGTCTGCTGCCGCTGGGCCCCGACGGACCACCCTCAGCTGCAGTGCAGAGACCAGCTCGTGCGACGATTTGGCAACCCTCGAGGGCACTGGTGCTCTGGCTCGGCTCGGGGACGGCCCGAAGCGGCCCCAGGCAACCCACGGCGCGATGTCTTGGGACATCGCGGTCCGTCTGACCCGCACTACTCCGCATTACTCTCCTCCTCCTCCTCCTCCTCCTCCTCCTCCTCCTCCTCCTCCTCCTCCTCCTCCACGTCATCCTCCTCCGCCGAGGCCGCCGTGCACGACGTTGAGAGGCGGCTGCGTGGCCCGCCTGGGCCAAGAGGCTGCTCAGAGAGCGCGAGGCCCTTGGGCGTTCGGACGCCAAGGATTCGGCGGCTGTTATGAGAGCGGGTAACGCGGGGGGCGCACAAAGATAGACTAGTGGCATGTGTTCTCATCGGAGGCGCGCGTCCGACCCGAAAATGTAGCATACCAATAGCGTAGTATCGGTTTCTGGGAGGTGCGGCCACGACGCATATACTATAGGATTTTTCGGTGCTCGCGTCTCGCCTGGGGGGGGGCGACGCACACGTAGAATAAGAATGTTAGGGCGACGCCGACTCAGTGGGAAGGGGGGGGGCAGTGCTCAAAGGCTCCGATCGCCCGTGTCTTCGAGAAGGCTCCCTGGCGAACCCGTGTAATGCCAGCCCCTTGGCTTCCGCCCCTCTCATCCTCCGCCGAACAATGACTAGGAGGAGTGCCTAGGACAAGGGCGTCGGGTGTCTCGCCTTGTTCGAAACATGCCCTCACCCCCATACAGGCGTCGTCGACGCCTTCCCTGGGGGGGCCGTGCTTTCTCCGAGGGTGGTTGCTGACGTTCCTGGTGGCCGGCAGCGGGCCTCAGGAGGCCGCAAGCGGCTCTCCAACGACGTCGGAGGCCTGGGCACAGAGGGCCCGGACACGGAGCATCGAGCGAACGCCTCGTGGGATTCCCCCAATTCTGCCTGGCAGGACCCCCATCATCCTCTCAGGGGCGACGATAGGGGCAGATGGTCCCAAAGGGGGGAGCAATGCGTGCATCCGGTGGCGCCGACGGTCCACGTCTTCGGCGAGGCCCCCCCGCAGATGCGTGTCGCACCCGCCCCTGGGCTACTATTCGCCCCTATCGTCGACTCCGATCCTAAACCTCCACTTCTTCCCGAGGCCCTGGCGTCGTGTCTGCGCTCGCAGTGACACACCCCCCGAGGCCTCCACAGGACAGACTTTTCAGCCAGCGTCGTGCTCAGCAGTCCGGGGGCCCGCCAACAGGGGCTCCCAGCTTCGCGCACTCGCGCTGCGCGAGAGCGCGAATCGCTTCGCGCTCTCGCTCCGCCTCCCGGGGGAGAAGAGGAGGAGGACTCAGAGCCAAACCGCGAAGCTCGAAGCGCTTCCCGCCCTCGAGGGCGCCCTTGGGCAAAGGCCTCCCAGAGGCCGAACGCTGCCCCAAAAAGCCTTCTGTCGTCGCTGGAACGGGCGGGGCCGCCCTCCCTCCGTCCCTCCGTCCCTCCTGCCGCGTCGCGACCTGGCATCGACACGCCTCGATCCCTGGACGAGCATCCTGGGGCGCGCTCCGAATATGGTACAACTTCGAGGCGGACCCAGCCGGGGCGAGGAGAGCGCGCCCCAGGAGGCCTGAATAACCCGACCCCCCCCGAAACAACGAAACGCACGCCCGGTGACCTCGATCCCCGAAGCTCGCCTGCAGAAGGCAAGGCCGGCCCAGACACAAACCTCCAGACAGGCCCGCGCGGACTCCTCGGGGCGCGGCAGAGGGTGCTGGCGCAGATCCCAGTCCGCGCGGACATCCGAAGAACTATAGTAGAGGGCAGGAAATCCACCCCCAAAATAACCACCCCGACACGCAAAGCCGTTTAGGAAACGCACCCAAAGACGGAATCAAACAGGGCAGGGTTGTGAGTAAACGCCCACGCAGGGCCGCTTAGTAAACGCCCATTGCCCGGTTCGGGTGATTTTTCCTCCTTTGCTGTAGATTCGTGCTCGGGAGCATTGACTGCGCTCGATTCCCCTCCGCCTCTGCGGGACAAGGATCCGGGGGAGCGGAGGGGTCCGCTGACGGCGGGGGATTACCGAGAGCCGGCACTGGCGACAGGTGGCCGTGAGGCTGGCGACGGGCCCCCGAGAGCGAAACCGAACGGTGCTGGGGGGGGGCTATCGGGCATCCTTCGAGAGCATCGACTGCACTCGATTCCCTTCCACCCCTGCGGGATAAGGAAGGAAACGTCGAGCTGGCAGTGGCGAGATATGTGTATATATGCATGTGTCTATACATATATTAGAACTATCGCGCGCGCTTCGCGCGCTCAGGTCCTGGCTGGTCGAGTGCTTCCCGCATTGAGGCAGCAAGGCGAAAATGAATAATAAAGTCAACATTATATGTTTCTTTATGCCTTTTCCTCATTCCTACTCCTCCTCCGCTCTCATTGACCGGTCGACCGGTGATCTGTGACCAAACTGTGGGCCAGGAGTAACTGTAGCGCTAAAGCGCTATGTTGCACTATGCTATGGAATACCATGGTACACCATGCTGCGCTATAAAGTGCAATGTCACGATGCAGTATACAATACAATAACCTGGTCTACTCTACAGTGCGCATTGCATGCCATGCCATGCCGTGATGTGAGATACTATGATAATGTATGGGATGACGCGCTGAGCCATATCATGCTATGGTTCCAATGAAAATGGTTTGCACCGACACGGCATGCTGGGCTATGCAATGCAATGACATGCTATGCCATGGTATGAGCTGCTAGGCTAAAGTGGCAGGACGACAGTAAGAACAACAACGGGGGCGTGATATTCGTATGATGTCTGTTGGCTGCTGCGGCGAACGGTACGGTGCTGTTCGATTAAGTTAGGTGCACTGGAATGCAACAGTACGCCACGATGTGTCATGAGATGCGCTGCCACGCTAGGCAATATTACGTCATGACGTGCAGCGCTAAACTAGGCTAGACACTGGCATAGAATACAATGCGAAGGCATGCTGGACCATGCTGTAATATGCTCTGACACGTTTAGCTCTGTCGTGCTGTGCCGTGCCATGACATGCAACGCTGCGATGCCAAGATAGTTTGTGCCCGGACAGAACACCTGGGCGACACAACCCGAAGGGAGGTGCCCAAGGTGCCTGCATGAATTCACATGCAGTCGGACCTCGCAACACGAACGGCGGCACGGACCGCCCCCGGCGTTATCCGCGCCGCCGTTGCGAGGCGCCTCGAGATGCCACCCCGAGACACGGCAACCGGCACCACCCCCACTTGGCCGCCGGCCTCAAGCAGCGGAGGCCCCGCTGCCCAAGGACTTAAGTTCCCGCGCCCCCCACGTCGGGGGACCCCTTCGAGAAACCCCATCGGGCCTCTCAGGGGTGGTACGGCGGGCCCGCACCTACTGTGGCTGGCCAACCACAGGGCAAGAGTCTCTCCCACAGCCCCGTCGAGCTGTGGAGACGATCGGGCTGCCAACCCGCCTGTTTTCCTGGGGCGCCACGTGCCGCGATGCCAAGACAGGCTAGGCGGTCCTTTGCTATGCACCGGTATGTTTTGGAGGCCTCTTGATGGCCGTTTTGGGTGCTGTCAGGGCCTCTTTGGGCCTCGGTGGGGCCTCTAGGTGGCCTCTCGGGCTCTCTGGGGGGCATCTTGGGGCCTCTTAGGGCGGAAGGCTCGACTTGTCGGTTCGTGTTACCCCTCTTGGTCCCCTCTTGGGGCACTCTTGGCGATCTTCGGCGCCTCATGGGCCGTCTTGGGACACTCTTGGGCCGTCTTGGGACTCTCTTGCGCCGTCGTGGCACCCTCCTTGGGTGCCTCTTGGGTCGTCTTGAACTGATTTCTGGGGCCCCGTGGGCTGTCTTGGACCGTTGGAAGCACGAAACAGTGAGAACACGAACAACCCTCAAAAACCATAGAAGACACCTATTTGTTTCGCCTCCTAGGTGCCTCGTGGGAGTTCTTTTGAAAGCATCTTGGCCGTCTTGAAACCCTCTTGGGCTGTCTTCAAGCCGTGTTGGACCGATTTTGAAACGCTCTTGTGCGGTCTTGGGCTCTCTTGGAGCGCTCTCGGGCCATCTTGGCGCCCTCTTGGACATCCTTCGGCCCCCATCGACGTTTTGGCGCCCCCCGCCGGGCCCGAAACGGCCAGACGACAAATCAGTGCACTTTGGGGGCCCCATGACCCGCCACCCATTTATGTGTGTGTGTGTGTGCGTGTGTGTGTGTGTTTGTGTTGTGTGTGTGGCCGATAGGTTGGCGATGGGCCCCCCAAAGCGATACCGAACGTTGCTCGCTGGGCTATCAGGCCCCTATCTGAGCATCGTTTAACTGTATCAATCCCCATCCCCACTGGCATGGTCTTGGCCCCACTGGCCACCTTGCCACCCCTCACTGGGTGGGAATACATGATGTTTCCGTGTGGCTTCGCGGGGTATACTATTCCCACGGGGGGGGGGGCGGTGGGGCAAAGATACCATGGCCCAATGGGGAGGGGGTAGTTCGGCTGGGCAGTGCCGGCTACCGGAGATGACTTTAGGGGAACGATACGTCCCCCCGTGAGCCGATCGCCCCCCCGAATGTGGACTACTTACAAGACCAGCCCCAACCCATCCCGAAGACTCGACATACGGGTTGCGGGGAGGTTCGGGTTCCGTCCGTGGTTTCCCAATGCTCCCCGACGACCCCCCCCACTGGAGAGGAAGGGGACATTGCGGCCTTCGGGTTGGGTTGGGGGGGGGGGTTTGGTGGGTGGTGAAGGTGGTATCTCCAACAAAAACCCTTGACCCTTCGGGAGGGGACCACCTAAGCTGGGGGGGCCGAACACATGAGGGATCCGGGTTTCTTTTTGTGTCTGCAGAGGTATCGAACCAAACCGCGCAGCTCCATGAGCCCTGACGCACTGATGGGGACCTCAGTGAGGTCACGCTTTCATAGGGAATCGAACTCTATACACCGACGTTTTTTCTGGCACTGCATTGGTATCTGCACTGGAGAAGGGATCCTGGTGTATGCGGGACCCTCGTGTATACATTTTTCGCTGTTTCCCGGGACATCGAGGAAACAAGTATACACCACACCACCCCAGCGTCGTCCCCGACCCTCAAAAAAAAGTCCTGGGATTGAAAAAGAACCCACCACTGGTAGTGTATATTTTCCAATGTCCGATGTCACTGTGCCTATCGGCCAGGGCTGCTTCTATCCTCGATGGTACGATGTTGCCCCGTCCCCCCCCGGCACGCGGCCTCGATGCAGCGCAGCCTGTACGGGCCCACGGCGAGCTGGGCGCGCGGCGGGGGGGCGCGGAAGAGAGGGAGAGAGAGAGCCAGCGCGCGCCGCTGGGGCAGGGTGGGGAGGACGAGGAGGAGGAGCAGGAGGAGGAGGAGGACGAGGAGGAGGTTGGAGTTGGAGGAGGAAGGGCGGAGCAGGAGACGAAGTTACGCAGGAGCAGGAGGAGGGGGAGGGGGAGGAGGAAGGGAGGAGGAAAAGAAGTTAGGAGGGAGGAGAGGAGGAGGAGGAGGAGGAGGGAGAGGAGGGGAGGAGGAGGAGAACCAGGGGCGGAGCGCGCGCCGCCTGGGCCCACCCCCGGTGGCTCCCGAGAGGGGCTCTGCGGCTCATCGGGCGAAGTACAGTCGGCCCGCCTTCCCCTCCTCCTCCTCCTCCTCCCCTCCTCTCCTCGCCTCCGCCTCCGCCTCCGCCTCCGCCTCCGCCTCCGCCTCCTCCGCCTTCCTCCTCCTCCTCCTCCGCCTCCGCCTCCGCCTCGCCTCCGCCTCCGCCTCCGCCTCGCCTCCTCCTCCTCCGCCTCCTCCTCCTCTCCTTCCTCCTCCTCCTCCCACTCTCCTCCGCCTCCTCGCCTCCTCCTCCTCCTCCTCCTCCTCCTCCTCCTCCTCCTCCTCCTCCTCCTCCTCCTCCACAATTAGTCAATCTGAATACTACTCTCCCTCCTCCTGATGACGGCTTGGGAGTACACACGAATTTCCCGGAATTGGGTTTTCGCCGGCATTTTTTTCAAAATGCTGCTCTCGCTGAGGCGCCGGCCTCATTTTCGGGCCCCGCTCGTTCCGAATCGTGATCCCGCTGCAGCGCTGGCGTCATTTTTCCGCCGGCGCCCGGGCTGCACGCCCGAGCCGGCGCCCGGGGGGCTGGGTCTGGAGCCGCCTGGAGCGCCACAGTACTAAATTATTAGGATTCCTAAAACCATTTCAAAAAAATCAAGGAATCCTATATTTTTTAGTAATACAATTTTAGGAATGATATTGCACCATTGAAATGCACTTGAATATTCGGCGCGTCCCGACCGCCCCGTGGCCATCCCGTGGCCGTCGCGGTTCGCTGCCGTCGGCCGTCGGCCGTCGTCGGCGCGATCGTCGTCGTCGTCGTAGTCGTTGGACCGCGTGGGCGAAGAAGAAAAGGCTGAGGAGGATGGGGGGGGGGCAGGAGGGGAGGAGGAGGAGGAGGATGAGGGATGAGCAGGAGGAGGAGGAGGAGGAGGAGGCGTGGACGAGGAGGAGGAGGAGGAGGAGGAGGAGGCGGACAAGAAGAATGAGGAGGATAAGGCGGAGGAGGAGGAGGACGGGAGGGGGAAGGGGGGAGGAAGATGACAGGGGGGATGAGAGAAGAAGGAGAAGAAGGATGAGGATGATGGAAGAGGAGGATAATGCAGAACGAGCAGTGATAGGAGGAGAAGGAGGAGCAGGAGGAGAGGAGGAGGAGGAGGAGAGGGACATCGGAGGATGAGGAGGAGGAAAAGGGGGAGAAGGGGGGAGGCACAGAAAGGAAGGATATGGAGCAGGGCGATGGAGGAGGATAGAGGAGGGGGCGAGGGAAGGAGGACCAGGAGGATGAAGGGAGAACTGGGGGAAGGACAGAGAGTGAGGAGGAGGAGGAGGAGGAGGAGGAGGAGGAGGAGGAGGAGGAGGAGGGGAGGAGGGAGGAGGAGGAGGCTGAAGCTGGAGGAGGGAGGAGGAGGAGGAGGAGGGGAGGAGGAGAGGAGAGGAGGAGGAGGAGGAGGTGAGGCTGACTGAGAGGAGGAGCAGGAGGAGGACGACGAGGAGGACGAGGACGAAAACGAGGGGGAAGAGGGGAAACAAGAGGGGGAGGAGGATGAGGAGGGATGAAAAGGAAAGGAGGAGGAGGAGGAGGAGGAGAGGAGGAGGAGGAGGAGGAGGAGGAGGAGGCTGAGGAGGAGGAGGAGGACCAGGAGGAGGAGAAGAGGAGGAGGAGGAGGAGGATGAGGTGGAGGAGGAGGAGGAGTATGATCATGATGATGAGGAGGAGGAGGACGAGGAGGAGGAGGAGGAGGAGGAGGAGGAGGTGCATGGCAACCACCTCGTCGGAAAAGGGCAATAATTGTCGGAGGCTCGTCCCTGGGGACTCTCCTGGGGCCTTCTTGGAGCCGTCTGGGGGCTCACCCTGGCTCCCCAGGGCTCTCAGACGGCCAAGGTGGCTGGGGGTGCGAAGATGGTTCCAAAAGGCCCAAGAGGTCTCCAAGACGGCCCTAACCAAAGGGGGCACCATAGCGCTTGGTTTGGGTTGTTTCGGGAACTGTCTCGGGGCTCGCTTGGAGCCGTCTTGGGGCCCTCCTGGGTTTCCCAAGGCCGTCAGAAGGCCAAGGGGGCTGCAAAACGGCGCCAGGAGATGCCAAATAGGGTCCCAAGGGGGCTCCAAGAGCCCCAAGAGGGCTCCACAATACATGTAAATTCGATGTTGTGAAGCCGCGTGGTTCACAACCGTTTGTCGGCCCCTCCTGGAACCGTCTTGGTGCTCTCTGGGGCCCTCTTGTGGCTCTCTGAGAGCCGTCTTGGTGCCCTCTGGGGGTTGTCTCGGGCTCACCGCCGTCATCGTGTTCGCTGCCGTTTCGGCCCAAACGTTGTTGGCTGAAGTGCTCTTCATCCGTGGTCGCCCTTCTTCTTTTCGCGAGGGCCGTGATGACAGCTGCTGCCACGCGGGACGATCTGAAGGCAACGATCTCTCGTCGGAACGCCACCATCAGGGATCTGAAAAAGAAGGTGAAGCGTTTGGAGGCCAGTGTCCAACGCTTGCAGCAGGCCGCGGGCAAGAAGACGAAGTCCAAGACCAAGGCGCCCGCGAAACGCCGTGCTCCGCCCCCGCCACAGCCTTCAGCCACGAACCTCGACCTCTACAGCCGCTTGGTGCGCCCGCCTGCTGACCTTCCCCAGCCGTGGTTCAATTTGTAACGCCGTCAGTACCCGGATGTTTGCCTCCGCGAGGACGGGGTCGTGATGATGATCCGCTTGCTAAAGGAGGGGATGGTGAAGGTTTTCTACTAGATGGCCGCAGGCCGCAGTAGAGTGTAGACCGCCATCGGGCGGCAATCGGACGCAGTTGCAGCGCCATGTAGATAGCTGTTTGCGACACGCATCGTGCTTTCGGCATCACGGCTTTTGACGAAAACGATAGTTTGTGGTCGAGGCTTCCTCGGGATAACCAACCAAGTTGGCACCCCCGCCGAATATCCAGAGCTGGCTTGTTTTCAGTTTGCACGCCCTCTCCAAATCTCTGGCCATCAGTCCACGATTCAGTTTTGGGCACGCCCATCGCGTTGCGCCCTCCGCCACCAACCCTTCCCTCATCGCCCACCTCACCACAGCGGCCACCCCGCATTTATGTAGTCCTAGTTGTTCGCCGATGCGATTTCTCAGTCGGAAGTCCGTAGCTCGCAATTTCGGCTCGAGACGCTCTCCATTCGAACACGCGTGCCCCAGCAGCCGCGCCGTCTGCATGCCGAAGGGCCAGCAGGCGAATAGGCGTAGCGGGCCTATTCCCAAGATGGACTGCGATCGCGCGGTCAAGGCATTGCACGAGTACCTCGGCGACGCCACCAAGCCGCCGAACGGCATCAGCTACATGGAAGCCCTGGACCCTTTGAAGTACAAGACCATGGTGGCAGGCTCCAAGGGATACGCCCCGCACCTGGAGTCTCTGGCCGCCCGAGAGGAGCTGCTGCACGTCCTCATCGATTGCACTGCGAACGGCGATGGTACGTGCAATTTGTCTGACGTGCGGTCCGTGATCTCGGCTGTTTGTTCTAGCTACGGCGTGTGCTTCTTCGTTGGCAGTGAATCCAACGCACACAACATGCTGGCCTCTAAGTACTTCAATTCTAGGCGCATGGCGTTCATCCATATGTGCAAGAAACAACCCGTAGAGATTAGAGACGCGGTCGCCCGCTTGATTCACCACGTAGCTGGCAACCCGTACAAGGCCGCGGAGAAGCTTGACCCCTTCGACCTCGGGTTCGAAGTGCAGTTCGATTGCGATGGTTGGCCAGAGATTCCCGACTGCGACGCACTTTGCCCACCGACGACGGGCGACGGCTGCCCCGACACGGCAACGTCTGGCAAGGAGGCCGCGGACCAGGAGTCCGAGGCCCCCGAAGGGAAGGACCACGGCAGCATCGCCATGCCGCAGTTCATGCTTCCTGGCGAGGCCGCAGCTTCTGCACCATCGCCTCCTTGCAAAGGCTACGGGGCCCTGCAACAGATGAGGAGGGCGATGAGGGGCTGAACAAGGGGATGGCGACGAGAAGGAGGACGAGGAGGGGGGGAGGGCATTGGAGGAAGATGAAAGGGAGGATGGTTAGGGAGAGGGGAGCAGGATGGGATGAGGTGGAGGGCGAGGAGGGCGAGGAGGATGAGGTGGAGGGCGAGGGGGAGGAGGAGGGGGAGAGGAGAGCAAGGAGGATAATGAATAACACTGCAGGGCCCTCAACGGGCCCGATGAGTAATCCAATGGCGTGGAATCCCAGGGTCCAGATCAAATGCCAAGCTTCACTGCGGCGTCATTGTGTCCCCGTGGGCTGCGGTGGATTTCGCTGGCAGGGGGCGGGGTTTTGCAGGGCCATCGCCATCAGGCGACGCCGCGGCCATCGCCGACAGCGGCAACGGTGCGGCGTCCAGCTTGGTGTACGACCGCTTATTCGACTCTCCGCAGACCAAGAGGGGGAAGCCCGCCGCTGCCTTGCCCAAGTCCGCCATGCCCAAGTTTGTTCGCTCCCAGTGGAAGCAGCCAGTGACTGCCAAGCCCACTGTCACTCCTATGAAGGGCACGTCGGTTTGCACCCCGTCAAGGAAGTGGCAGAGGACGGCTGCCGACAGCAAGGAGTGGTGGGACAGCCCAGTGAAGGACGCCAAGATCACGCATGCCTTGTCAGGCAACCAGCGTGCGTACATTTGCGGTGTCCCTGACGGCCTCGGGAAGAAAACGTTGATTGTCGAGATCACGAAGACGCAGAGCAAGCGCTACCTGAGCCACATCAAGCAGATCCACCAGAGCCTCATGGAGGACGGGATCTCGAAGACGAAGGCCAGGGCGATGCGGGAGGAATTGCTGGGGGCAGAGCCCTGAGCTCGCAGGTTCGGGCGTAGGCATTCTCGCAAGCTGGGGGTTGGCCTAGGATCCCAAATGAAGATTGAGAGAATCGCGTTCACACATGCCGCTTCGGCTGGCGAACGCTGGCAATGAAACCCACAAAGCGAATTATTGAATTTAGCCGGCTTTTTTGAAGGTTGTGGGTGGTTTTGATTGCTCCGATGTCATGTCACGAGCGCCCAGTCGACATCGTGACATGCCCATGCAAGTGCCGAAACCCTCAGCCTCAGAGGCGCGCGTATCTTCGGCTCGGCGCTGCCAGATTTTGTTTAGGAGTTCGGCAGCGGTCTAGCCGCTTGCCGCGAGCGGTCGGCGCGCGCCCGCGTCGGCGGTCATTCAGGCTGAAGTTATTGGTCCGCTCTTTATCACTTCCCAGTCGTTCTCGCAACGTTGGTGGGAAATGAGCTGCGAGGCCAGTGGCGTCGGTCCGAGTGCGTGCCGCGCGAGTGCGCGGCGAGGTGGCCTGGTCAGTCAGCACGGCTCCTCGACGGCGCATTAGGTGCGCGCCGAGCCGAGCGCTGTGGGTAGTGCTCGTTCGAGGAGCGATCGACGCATCAGTCGCATGCTTGAGTTTGGCTTTGATTCTGCAAGTGAAGCGTGGGGTGAGGGAGGACCAAGGAGGAGGGGATGATGACGATGAGGAGGAGGAGGAGGAGGAGCAGGAGGAGCAAGAGAAGGAGGAGCGAGGGCCGTGTAGGAGGCCAGACCAAACAAATGCGCGCGGCTTCGTGAACAGAAGGGAAGGAGGAGGAGGAGGAGGAGGAGGACGAGGAGGAGGAGGAGGAGGAGGAGGAGGGGACGGAGGAGGAGGAGTGTGAGGAGGAGGCCGTCGCTGTGAAAACAAGTGTAAGAGCAGGATTGGGAATGAGGAGGGCGGATATGCTTACTGTGTTCGGGGGAGTGAGGACGGGGGGGTCGCTTTCCCAGCACCTCACCTCGCTGCTCTCTGCGATGCTGACTCCTTCCGTCCCTGTCGTAGTCGTTCTCTCCCCTGCTCTCATGTTGCTCTCCTGCTCCGTGGCCTCTCTCGCTCTTCTCCCCCCCGTCTCCGCGGGCGCCTCCCTCCGTCGCCGTCGTCGTCCGATGCCCCGCTCGTCCTCGGGGGGCGCAGGCGTGCGTTTGCGTCGCGTCTCGGGGCCCTGATCGAGGATTCCATTAGAGCATATGGGGCAACCTTCCTCACAGGGCCAAGGCATGTTTAACCAAATGCTAGAACAGATCGCGTCTCCGAAGCCCAGGTGTTTGCATTGGGACCATCGGGGCGTTCTTGGTTGTTGGTTCAACCCCTCAAAGCGCAAGATCCATCGCCTGAAGCCTCCGAGGGAAACGGCCGCCAAAAGATGTTGCTTGATTCATGTCGACGGGGGGGCGCAAACCACTCCCGTCACCCCTCGCACCCCCGTGACCCCAGCCGCCATGTTCGATCACCCAGGGTGTGATTCTCAGGGGGGCTGCGATGGAGGGGGCACCTCGTTTGCTTCTCTCGCCTCTCTTGCCCGCACCGCCCCTCCGTCTTGGAGAACTTCAAGGCCACTGGTGCGCCCTCCGCCGTGCCGCTCTCTGCTTGCCAACTCTCCGCTCGTCGCGTCGTCGGGCCAGGCGACGACGGGGTTGGGCTGGGGAGGAGTGCATGATAGCGAGGTAGGGCGGCCGCCTGTCAGGGCGGGTGGGTGAGGGGCGAGCGGAGATGGGACAGCGGGCGTTGACCCGATCGTCTGAGGAGCAGCGCCGTCGCGGCCTGAGGGCAGCTTCAGTCCCCAAGTCAAATTTAACAAAAATGACTACAGATTTATTAAATCCTGCTTTTCATGAAAAAACCAGATTTAACAAATCCGACACCTGATTTGTTAAATTCTATCATAGAACAACCAGATTTGTTAAAACTGACACCAAATTTGTTAAATTTGAAACCGTTTCAATTCCAGAATTAACAAATCTGTATACAGATTTGTTAAATCATGAGATCCAGGAGGTCGCAGCTTTTGTTAAATCTGTAGTCATTTTTGTTAAATTTGACGTTCTCGTCGGGACCCCCAGATTGAGGTTGGACGAGGCCTCGGAGCCGAGCCTCGGCCACGGCTGCCTGACCTCGACCTTCACCCGCCCCCCCCTCCCCCCCCTCCTCCGCCCAAAGCCTCAAACTTATCCCAAGTGGGATGATCCTGAAAGGTCTGTTTCAGGTGGCGTGAGCCATACAGGGGGATGACGTCGTGGCCGTGGCAAACTGGTGGCTGGCAAGGCGTCCGTTGAACCCCCCCCTTCCGACCTCGCCTGGGACGCCGTCCCTCCCGAGCCCCCGCCCACCCCCCGCTCTAAACATCAACGTGCGATCGCCCCGCCCCCTTCCCTCCCCCTCCCCAGGCATCTCAACATCATCAACATCGCAGCTCCCAGTCCGTCCTCCCGTAGCCATGTTTTGGCTCTCAAGGTTCACATTCTTGACACTACATGTACGCGTGATCCATGGACCTCGGTGATTCAGAATGGGCAGATGCCATACTTTCTCACGCGCGGACGAGGGGTGGAGTTCGGCAGCGGGCCGCTGGCGCCAACGCTGCATTGCAATTACAGCCAATGCCAGACGACACACAATCCGATGCTGGCAGGCTCCTGATCATCCAGGCTTCGTTCGGATTAATCACGCCGCCGTTTCTCCAGAAGACTGCTGCTGCGATATGCAGCGACATTCAGAGGGCGAGGGGGCGCCAAATTCCAATGCTTGAGATAATGGCTGGATTCGGAACACGGGGTGAGCAAAAAGGTCACATCAGGAGAGACATGATGGCGTATATCGCTTCGCTGGTTACGGTTCCAGAGCCTGTGTCCTTCAAGATGCCGCTTCGGATAACTAAAGGCCCTGACGCTGGTAATCACATGATGGACCAATTTTACAATATGCCACACTCGTGGTTTTCATATTTGCACACGTACTTTCCAACTGAATTCTGTGAACGTTTCGTTGGCGCCCCAGGCAGCATTCGCAAGTTTTGGATGTCCGTTCGCCCCGACGACCCGCGCCGCAAGGGAGAACTTTTCAGCAGAGCAGATTTGTATGATCGGGCAATACCGATTGCGATATACGGTGACGGCGTTCCATGCACGAAGAAAGGCACACTTGAATGCATTGGTTGGGAGAGTATGCTGTGCCGTCTCACTGACTCGTTGCGTAAAATTCAATTCGTGGCTGGGTATTTCAATAATGCAAACGTGCAAGGGGACCCTGTGTTGCCTGATTCAAAACGCGCGATTTGGCCGCCAGCAATCCAGTCATTCATTGCGCTGGAGGGTGGTAGATGGCCAATTGTTCCAGGGGACAGCCCGCTGCCAGATGGGTGCATCGACAGGTTGAATGCAGGGGTGGAGTTGGCGGATGGGTATTATTGCGTACCATGGGTTGTCAAAGGGGATTACGATTGGAAAGTGAACCACCTGGATGTACCTGGACACTGGTCTAGCCACAATCCGTGCATGGACTGCAGGTGTTCGAAGGACGAGAGCACGCCCATGGCATTCACCAATTTTTGCACACGACGCCCCATGGAAAGGCACTGTGTTCACGGACCACGATGTGTGGATTCGATACTGGGGTGAAAAAGGGAAGGTTGTCAACCCGCTTTTCAAAAGTCGTGCTGATCGTGGCCTCGGGTTGAGCTTGTGCCATGTGTTCCATGATATATTGCACTGTGCTGATCTGGGCGTCAGCTTACACCTGCTCGGCAACGCCTTGTGGCATTTATGTTTCACGGACATGCTTCCTGGCGCGAATCCCGAGCAGAAGCTGGATCAGATTTGGAGGGAGATCAACGAGGAGTATGACCGCCCACCAAAAACAACTTGCAGGTTGGGTTCGTTACGCCTGCACCACATATGCGACCCCAAATCTCCTGGTGCTGATTATCCAGTCTTATCTTCTGCTAAAGCAGCAGAGACGCGGCACCTGGTACCAGTTGTGCTCCGTGTTTGGGAAAGACATTTCAGGCCACATTTGGAATATGAGTGCCACGTTCAAAGGTGTTTGGCACATTTGACTGAGGTGTACAACCAAGTTGTTTACAAGGGTGCTGATGGCACTCACCCGCCAGTGCTTCCTGAACCAGTCGCAGATAAGTTGCAGACGGGGGTCGATGGGTTTTTGCGGCACTATATGTTCTTACGAAGGCAGGCAACAGCTATGGGCAGATACCTTTGGAACGCCACGCCGAAATTCCATCATCTGTTTCATTTGGGGGCGGAGTCTCGTTTTCAGAATCCGTATTTGACTTGGACATATAACAATGAGGATTGGGTTGGGCACATGTCTGAAATTGGTGACGCCACCAAGCACGCGTTGATTCCAGCCAAAAGGTCGAAACCATTGTTGTCGAATTATTTGTCGGGGTCTTGCTTGAAATTGCACTTCGCGAACAGCTGAGGTCATTCCCAACCTCGCAAGCTGTTTCCCTCTACCGTGCAGTGTGCTTGCGAGCCTCGTGCAGCTGCGTTCATTTGGAACGAGGCAAGCTACGGCCAACGAATATTCATCGACATCGCTCCCCCTCCCCTTCATCCGCCCATCATCTGTAACGCCAATGCGTCGCTATCGGCATGTGTCGCCACATCCATCCTATCCGTCACCGCCGTCGTCAGCACATCCCCGAATAACCGCACTGCCTCGTCGTCAGCACATCCTCACTACAGCCGCTTCCGTCGGGATCTCAATGCATCCGCGCTACCATCCAAACAGTCGCCGTCACAGCCACGCAATCAGTCAGCCGCCACTGCCGTCACCACCGTCGTCGACGCCGCTGGCGCCGCGCCAGCCGAGGCAACGGGGCAAAAACGCATGAGGGGCCGGCTTTTTTCAAAATCTTGCCTCTTCGAGCCGAGATTTCGCGGGGGGCCCAGAAAGCCCTCCCCTTGCCGCTCCAAACCCTGGGCCCATCATCTTGTCATTCACATTTGCTCATTGTTTCTTCCGTAGCCGTTTTTGGCTCGAGCTTTTGGGCTCCCGTTCGGGAGTTTGGCGACTGCGCGCTCGCGCACTGCGAGCTACTGCTACTCGGCGCTCTCTCGGTCCCTGCCGATGCCGCCGAAGGCGATGAAAGGGGTCAAGCAGGCCGTGCTCAAGCGGGCCAAGCCGAAGGCGAAGCCAAAGAAGGGCGCGGTGATGGCAAGGCCCGCAGCAGCTGAAGTCGCCAGGAAGCCCGCGAAGCTGATCAGGGTCGACGACGGCGAGCCAGAGCCGCCCGAGGATCTGCTGGATGCCGCCGCGAATCTCAGTGACTACGACAAGCGCAAGTTCAAGACCGAGGGCCTGAAGGACGCTCCCGAATCTCTGAGGCAGGAGATAGAAGATCTCAAGAAGAAGGGGTACGGCCAGGACAAGACCAAGAAGATCAATTTGCGCATCGCTGCGTGGAAAGAGGGCGGATGGGATCATCCCTACTTCCAGGACGTGATCATGTGGCGCGACTCGCGGACTAAGAAGAAGGCGGAGAAGGCCGTGCCCTGGTGCCGCATGGCGACGAAGGTCGGAGGAGAGGAGAACGCCAAGAAGATGCTGACGGACGGAGAGATCCAGGCCGTCCCGAACCCAGACAACCCAGCTGGGAGGCCGCTCTTCAAGTTCGCCGAGTATGAGGTTTCTCGCACGCAGACCTTGTCCCGCAGCAAGGGCATGACTGCGCAGAAGAACATCGGCATCGCCGATTGGGGCAAGGCTCGATCTGGCATTGATTCGCCCCTATCCCCATCCCCCCTCCCCGATCGTTTCCCAACGGACCTCGTCTCCACTGAGGGGTGGAACGGGAGCGGCGTCAGCAGGGGGCGAGCAGAGCGGGGGTCAGGACCAGGGGAGGGGGGAGGCGGGGGAGAGGTGGCGGCGAGGGAGGTGGAGGTGGATGAGCCGTCGTTGGGAAACGTGGGGAGGGGAGGGGGGACAGGGGGACATCAATTCCAGATCTACCCTGAGGCGGTCGGCTTTGCGAGCGGCATCGAGGACATGCAAGCCGAGTTCGACCTCGGGAGCAGCATGGACCTTGAGCAGCTGCAGGGCTACCTCCAGGACGGCCAGCGCCCAGCTCTTCCTCAGAACAGTGTTCCCGCGCCGAGGGCAGACGAGATGAACGCCGCGATGACGCGTGTGAGTCAGGCCCTGACGAATCTCATCAAGATGAGGCTCAAGGTTGTGCAGGTCTGCTCGGCCCGCGCCGTGAACGCCGACCACAAGAAGTTTTTGGATCAGAAGGTCGTGCCGAAGGAGGCTGTCGTTGATGGGCTCATCAAGGAGTACGAGTTCTTGGTGAAGAACAAGGTCATCAAGGACCACCCAGGCCCGACGACCCCCGCCGACATCAAGAAGAAGTTGGCCGACGACTCCAAGACGTGCGCGGCGATCGGGGCCTTGCTCAACGTGGCGGGCAGCTACGAGTGAGGCCAGCTACTCGACTGAGGCCAGCTACGAGAGTGAGGCCAGCTACGCGAGAGAGAGGCCAGCTACACTTTGAGGCCAGCTACGCTTTTGAGGCCAGCTACTCGACTGAGAGGCCAGCTACGCGACTGAGAGGCCAGCTACGCGACTGAGAGGCCAGCGATTGTCGCCATTGAGGCCAGCTACGCGACTGAGAGGCCAGCTACGCTCTTGAGGCCAGCTACGCTCTTGAGGCCAGCTACGCGAGTGAGAGGCCAGCTACGCTAGTGAAAGGCCAGCTACGCGATTCGGAGACCAGCTACGCGAGTGCGAGGCCATGGCATCATGCCATCGCCACCCCATCGCTACCATTGCGTTGCTTGCGTCATCATGCCATCGCCAACCCATCGTCACCGCACCCTATCTCATTACCCCGCCCTTCGGATATTCCTGAGGTTTGTCTGTGAGAGTTCGACCCTGCCATCTCTTGGACCCCGTTGGCCTCGGCCCTCAAATCGGCCCGAGAGGGCCTCGAAAACAGTTCCAGGCACTTTTTTTTCAGCCCTCAACCCTTGGGCCTCCTCCTCCTCCTCCTCCTCCTCCTCCTCTTCCTCCTCCTCCTCCTCCTCCTCCTTCTTATCCTCCTTTTTCTCCTTCTCCTTCTCCTCCTCGTCCTCCTCCTCCTCTTCCTCCTCCTGCTCCTCCTGCTCCTCCTCCTCCTCCTCCTCCTCCTCCTCCTCCTCCTCCTCCTCCTCCTTCTCTCTCGCCGCCGCCGCCGCCGCCGTCGCCGTCGCCGTCGTTGTCGCGCAGGGTCGGCGGCTTACGACGATGAAGAGGGAGAAGGAGAGGAGGACAGGAGAGGAGGCGGCAACGAGAGAGAGGAGGAACAGGTGATGATGGAGGCCCCCCACACGCTGCCCGCGAGATCCTAAAGAACGCTCTTTGGCCGTCTTGGAAGCCGTCTTGGGGGCCTCTCTGGGTGGTTTTCGGGCCCTCTTGGGACACTTCAGGGCCCTCTTGGTGGCCATCTTGGGCGTCTTGGAATCCTGTTGGGCCGTCTTGAGGCCTCTTGCGGCCGTCTTGGGTGCCTCTTGCGCCGTCACGGTGTCATTTTGGAGGCCTCGTGGGCGATCTTGGAACGATCTTGGAGGCCGTCTTGAGCCGTCTGAAAGCCGAAACGGCGCGAAGTGCAGAAAACGCCACTCCCACCGAGGGTTTTGAAAAAAACATTGCTTGCGTCAATTCAGTTTTTTTTTCAAAACTATCGCTGGGAGCGGCGTTTTCTGCGAAAAATGCGAAATGCGAAAATGCGGCTCCTCCTCCTCCTCCTCCTCCTCCTCCTCCTCCTCCTCCTCCTCCTCCTCCTCCTCCTCTCCCTCCTCCCTCCTCCCTCCTCCCTCCTCCTCCTCCTCCTCCTCCTCCTCCTCCTCCTCCTCCTCCTCCTCCTCACGACGTTCGCGCCGACGACGGCCGACTGCCGACGGCAGCGAGCTGCGACAACGGCCACGGGGCGGCCACAGGGCGGTCGGGACGCGCCGAATCCTCAAATGTGGGTGCAACATGATTCCTAAAATTGTATTACTAAAAAATATAGGATTCCTTTATTTTTTTGAAATGGTTTTAGGAATCCTAATAATTTAGTACTGTGGCGCTCCAGGCGGTTCTGGCCGCCGCCGGAAAATCGAGTTCCGAGGCGGCGCCGAAAAAGGCCATTCTAATAATTACACATTTTTCTTGGAAGAATGCTGCATTTCTGCTTCCGGCGCTGCAGGAGGCCCCCCGGGCCGATTCCGACGCCCGGGCCGGCGCCCGAGCCGGCGCCCGGGCTGGACGCCCGAGCCGGCGCCCGAGCCGGCGCCCGAGCCGGCGCCCGGGCCGGCTCCAACGAAGTTTCACGGCAATCAGTTTCTGTTTCGACCCATTCGGTTTTTACACCAGCGCGTTGATCTAGGCGCAGCATTGCTACACTGGTGGGCGTTCAGTTCGCTGTTATCTAGGTGGGTCACTTTGGTGGGCTGTCAGCTCGCCCCATTCAAGCTATCATCAACACGGGTGCGATGGTAGATTTTCATTATTGACGCTTTGCGTATCAGCACCAACCCTAAAGTTATCCCAGCGCGACCCTACCTAGGAGTTGGAGCCCTCAGGAAAGCAGCATTAGTAGTAACGGCAAACGACGCATACCATAGCACAGCATAGCTTGCTACTAGGAGCAGGCAACAAGCGCGCCCCCCCTCCCGCCCCGTCCTCCTCCTCCTCCTCCCCCTCCTCCCCTCCTCCCCCCCCGTCCTCCTTTTCCTCCTCCTCCTCCTCCTCTTCCCCCCTGTGGCTTTTTTGGAGCTCCAAGAGGGGTCCAAAGGGGGGCCAGCATCGGGTGGGAGGGCCCTCGAGAGGTCTTGGGAGGGGGCCACGAGGGCCCCAAGAGGGCTCCAAGAGGAGCGCGCCAGGTCTCATCGAACACGGCGGTTCGATGAGACCTCGCGCGCCCCTCTTGGAGCCTGTTTGGAGCCGTCTTGGAGTTCTCTGGCGGCCTTTTGGGAGCTCCAAGAGGGGCCCAAGAGGGGGCCAGCATCGGGTGGGAGGGCCCTCGAGAGGTCTTGGGAGGGGGCCACGAAGGCCCCAAGAGGGCTCCAAGAGGAGCGCGCCAGGTCTCATCGAACACGGCGGTTCGATGAGACCTCGCGCGCCCCTCTTGGAGCCTGTTTTGAGCCGTCTTGGAGCTCTCTGGCGGCCTTTTTAAGGCTCCAAGAGGGGCCCAAGAGGGGGCCAGCAGAGGGCGGGAGGGTCCTCGAGAGGTGTTCTACTTGGCTGACCTACCTACAGAAGTTGCCCCGCCAGATTTCGCTTCCCGAGGTTTCCTAGAGAAGTTAGCCCCGCCAGATTTGCTTCCCGCCGCTTCCTCGCCGTGATCCCGTGGGGTCTCTACTGGGCTGACCTTCCTACAGAATCTGCCCCGCCAGAATTTGCTTCCCGAGGTTTCCTAAAGAGTTTGCCCCGCCAGATTTCGCGTCCCGCGGCCAGGCGTGGGCCCCATGCGCACTGCGGCGTCTGCGGGAGTTCGTCCTCCTCCAGGTTCTAGTGGTTCCACGCCCGTCCCCCTACTGGTTTCACGCCTGCCCCCCCTAGTGGTTTCACGCCTGTGCCCCCTAGTGGTTTCACGCCTGAGGAGGAGGAGGAGGAGGAGGAGGAGGAGGAGGAGGAGGAGGTTGAGAAGGAGGAGGACGAGGAGGAGGAGGATATGCTGACGATGACGATGCTAGCAAGCAGGATGCCCACCTAGCGATGATGATGCTGACGATGATCACGCTGATACTTTTCTGGTGGCCACCTGGCCTCCAGATCGCCGTGGCGCGACGGTCAGGGGTGCACCAGGGACCTGCTTGTCCTGGTGCGGCCGTCCGAGCGCATCGTATAGCGCACCATGTAGAGCGGCGGCGGCGTCAGCTGTTTCTTCTTATCGTTCGGATGTTGCTGCAGCCTCTGGCGCTTGATGAACTCTGGTCCCAAGGCCTGCTTGATATCCTCGATGTCCCTCTGCAGCTCCTCGATGCGCCCATCGAGCGCGCCCATGCGCTCGTTGGCGTGCATCACCTCCTGCACTGGCCAGGCCATGTCGCCTGAGCCTGAGCCTGACGCCTCGGCAGCCCTGCCATCTGCTGCTGCCACTTCGCCTTCGTGTCCGTCCAGCTCGCGCTTCGCCAGAGAAGCCTGACGTAACTCTGCGACGTTCTTCCAAGCCTTGGCAACCTTGCCAAGTTCCGCCTCGCCTGCTGCTTCACCTTCTGGCTTCGCCTGCTGCTTCACCTTCTGCGACGCCGGGACAAGGTACACGTTGCCGTTGATGCTGGTGGTGTCTTGAAATGGCGCGAACCAGCCGTCGGTTGGCGGCGCGGCAGCTGCGATTCTCTCGTGGCGCGCGAACGCCCAGTCGTAATCGTCGGACTTCAGAACCCACCAGCCGGTGAAAGGGCCGTCGCGATCATCCCAAAAATGATCTGGTACCCGCCATCCTTACGCTGCCACATCGGCTTGCCGTGGTGCTGCTGGCCAGTGATAAGGTAGAGTCCAGAGGGTTCCTTGATGCCATGGAGCCAGAACTCATCGCATTAACCCACTTCCACCATGCGTTCCGCAGCCGCCGCTCGGGCGCTGGATCGCCCGCCGCCCCTTGGAGCCCTGAGAAAATGCCCATCAATTTGCGATCAAGGTGCGCTGACTTCACACTGATGGTGTCAATTGGCGAGCCCCGTGGCCTAATGGGCCCCTTGCCTTCGCGGGGCCATGCGCCCAGGTCCCAAGAGGGCCCCAAAAAGGCCTCAAAAGGGATCTCCTGGCCCATCTTGGGCCTCATCCTGGAGTCCATTGGGCCCACGAGCTGTCAATGAGGACCCACCTGCAAGCAAGAATCCCACCAGCCCTTCGGGCGTGAGTGGTTTAGCGAGCTCTCTCTGTTCTCAACCCCCCTTCTTCCCTTTCGGGGAGGGGTTTACCCCTCCCCCTACCCCCTCCCCCTGGGCCTGGAGAGGTCCCTCCGCGGGTGGCTGGAGGGGTCTTTTTCGACTCCTGGGGGGGCTCAAAAACGACACCCCTCACGAGGATTCTGGCCCCAACGGGGGGGGGCAGAAAAATGCTCCCCCCTTCTTTGAAGCCAAAATCATTGATTTTACTACGGTGTTGGCCCCATTTTGGCCTTCTGAGGGGGCAGCGCTAATTAAAACTCCCCTCTTCTTTCAAGCCCAAATCATTGATTGTACCAAGGTTTTGGCCCCATGTTTGGCCTTCTGAGGGGGCAGCGCGAATTAAAGCTCCCCTCTTCTTTGATCGATGTCCTCCAAAATGGCCCCAAGAAGCGCCCAGGAGGCACCAAGAGGCCCCAAGATGGCCCCAAGAGGCCCCCAGGAGGCCCCCAAGAGGATCCCAAACGGCCCAAAGAGGCCCCCCCGAGGCACCCAAAGCGCCGAAAAACCCATCAGGACGACCCTCTACTCGCCTGGGCGTCGCTTCTGGACGGGCAGGAGGAGGGGCCCGAACGACTCACACCAGGACGAGGGGCCCGAACAACTCACACCACGAGAAGCCCGAACGACTCACACCAGGACGAAGAGCCCGAACGACTCACACCACGAAGAGCCCGAACGACTCACACCAGGAAAAAGGGCCCGAACGACACACACCAGGACGAGAAGCCCGAACGACTCAAACCACGAGGAGCGTGTTCTCTCCCTCCTCCTCCGCCTCGTCCTTCTCCCGCTCCCACCACAAGGAGGATGTACAAAGAGGCGGGAGGAAAGAAAAACAGGGGAGATATGCGGGGGCAGGCGGAAACACGCCTGAAAAACACGACTGTCGGCATGCTTCGCAAGAGTTGCTGTTGTGACATGGGCTGGTGAGGATACGCGAAGCGTAAAAAATTGAACTAAACCAGATTTCGGTTTCAAGGGAAGGAAGCCCAAGGAAGGCTCACGAGGACCGGGAGGATATCTTGGCAGAGACTTGCCGGCGACGCCAACCCGCGGAGGAGACCTGGGTGAGCGCCCAACTCGGCAATCATGATGATGCTAATCCAGACGATGGGGCGAGCTGATAACCCACCTAGATGATATGAATACAGCTATCAATATGGTGATGATGCTGAAGGCTCAGAGGAGGGCAACGTGGTGGCACAGAAATGAGAGTTGAAACACTTTGAGAAATTAGAACTTGGCCCCGCATATTGGATCTCCTCGTGGATTTCAAGGGAGGCGAAACACTATGATAAGGATGGCGGGGGGGAAGGGGGAGGAGGAGGTATGATTGCATTCGCGCTAACAGGCGAGCTGTGCCCACCTGTCCAAAATATCAAAGACGCCGTGCGGTGAGCTAGCTCAGCCCACCTGTTCAAAATATCGAGAGCTAGCGCGAGTAGCCACTCGCGCTCCATCAAAATCTGGGGCGCCCTGCCCGCTTGCCCAGCTCACTGGATGAGCTTCAACGCCTTGCCAGGCAAGATGTCGATGTCGCTTGCCTTCCAGCACACCTGCGGGCGAGCGGGTTGCAAGCCCTTCCTCTTGCGCCACTGCATGACCCAACATATGCCTGCGTTCTTGGTGCCCCGCGCTGTTGCCGGCATGGTCCCGCCCACGTTGTTCTGAGAAGGAGCTTTAGCGTTGTCCTCCTCCTTGACGGCCTCGTCGGCCAAGCGATAGTATACTGTCTGCGAGACGTTGAGCTTGAAGGCTGCGCGGTCGTCGTCCGTCGGGCTCTCCACGAGGCTGTGGTAGCACACTCTCGTCTCATCTGCACTTTCTGTCAAACGCTTCTCACTCACAAGCGCCTCGACGCGACACATCCGAGCGTTGAAGACGACGAGACTGTCGCAATCGGCCAGCTCGAACTTGATGTGCTTCTCGGGCTTGTCCTCAAGCATGTCATTCGTCCACTTCCCTTTTGAGAAACCAGCCAGCATGGCGCCTTGCGACACCTTTGCTGCCTCTGCGCCCTTGTTGACGATGCACATCTCGTTGTGCACGCACACGCGTAGATAGAGCTCCCCCGTCTTGCCATTGATGGAAGTGAGCGGGACGTCGTGGATGATCTGAGTAGCGATGGTCGATTCGTCGATGAACGTATCAGGCTCTGTCGTCCGAGCGACCTCTGCTGGGCGCTCCGCTGGGTCGGCACCTGTCTTGCCAGGCGAAGCTGCCTTGTCACCCTTGTCTGTCTCCCCCTTGTCCTTGTCCTTGTCCTTTACGAGGTCGAACCCAGTTTCAAACTCAAGCGTCGCCACCATGTCTGAAAACTGCGCCGCAGTGACCTCGTGTCCGCTCCATTTCAGCAGGTCGACTTCGGCAATCGTCGGGCGGTCGCGGGCCCAGCGCATGGCAACGAGCTGCGGCTGGGCAATCTCTGGCGACTGGCTATCAGACGGCACCTCAGCTGGCGGAACATTGAAGTGGGGCACCTTCATGTCGCCTGCTAACATGCGTTGTTTGGTGGAATGAGTACCCTCAGCCTTGCAGAAGTCGACGGAGATCTCGTCTGCGCACATGCCGACGCATGCCACTTGCTGCCCGAAAGTCTCGCTGAACGCGATGAACGCCTTCAGCATGTCAGCGGTGTGCAAGGACAAGTCGATCACCATCGTCGCCCCCCGTTGATCACCTGGGAGACCTGAAAGCGTTGCGTTGAGCACGCGGAGGTCAGCTGGCACGCCAAGCTGGTGAGGTTTCTCTCCTTGGCTGGCGTGCGTGTCCGTCTCGATTGTCGCAGGCAACGCCTCCATCGCGGCATCTTCCACAGTGACCATATCCTTGGTGCAGAGCTCCGCGCCGCATGCAATGACTGGATCCTGGAATGCTGGAATGCCCTTTCCACGCTTTGATGCGGTTGGAGCCGTCGTCCGCAAATGCCAAGGGCCCCTTGATCATGAGTGGCCGTTCTGAACGCTCCTCTGGTTTCTCAGTAAAGTGCAAGCATATAGATCTGTCAATGAAGAGGCCGTGCTGGCCGATGCTTGATTGCGCCCCTGCTTCCGCCTTGTAAACGAAGCCCCTTCTTGTAGGTGAATGTTGGGAGAAGCGCCATCCCGATTGCCGGGCCGTCGGAGCGAACGAACTCAACCAACAACGCGTGCTGTGCCTTGGTGGTCTTCGCATTGAATAGCGACATCGCCGCCCAATTGACGCGCGCAAACGTGTTGACAGAGGTGTTCGACGTCAGGGCGTTCTTGGCTAATTGCTCTTTCACTCGCCCAACCGCCTTTGTCACAGCTTTTTGGTCTGCCGACGTGACAAGGGTGATCTTGCAATTCACGTGAGAGGGATCAAACAACGACTGTGCCGCAGACTCGGCCTCCTGGGCTCGCCAGACACGGTGCTGCACTGTCTTGTAGTACATGGCCGTCTCGCGATCGCGAGCTTTGCCGATGTAGGCGCTGGCCACGCTGACATCGTGGCGGACACGATTCTTGAACAGCTCAAACTCTTGTTTCTCACGCTCAGCCGATTCCATCTTCAACGCCGCAGCCTTTGGCGGATCACCGCCAGGTGCGCCAGCGGTTAGCGATATGGTCAACTCCTTGAGCTCGGGAATATATGTGACGCTAAAGTTGGCCTCCTTCTGCATGATGGCAGTCTCAAGCGATAGGGTGATGTCGGGGTCGCCCTCCGCAAAGGGCGCGAGGAACCCATCGGAGAGGTCGGAATGTGGAATCTGCGGGTATTGGGCGATGGCGTCCATAATGATGGCATGTGCCAACGCTGACAACTCGCTGATCTTCTCAAGGTTGGCCTTTGAGATTTTGGTGCGTGCTGCCTCTGGCGCTGCTTCGTGTCTACTGATGACGGCGATCATCATGGCCCTGAACGACTCGTGCGTGACAGTCAGCAGCCGGGTCCACTTCACTGACCCAATGCGCGGCTTGTACCCTGCAAGTATCTTCTTGGACGCGAACGCATCATCTTGGAATGCGCTGTTCTCACCGTATTTCGACGCGTGGTCCAGGAGGAGAGTACGGCCTTCCTTGTCGACAGACCTGAGGATGTTGAGACAGCACACCTTCTTGGCTCCAGTCACCTGGGCGTCCGAAGGGCACCCCTGGTTCCACTTGGTCAATACTTCGTCTTCTGACCAGCCTGTGGCCACAGACACCTTCTCGAGCTTCTGGATCCAACTGAGCACATCATGAGCTTTGCGAATGCTTCCGCGGTGGGCTAAAAGTGCGCTCTCGAAGGCAACCGACATCATGTCTGGAGCAACATCATGGCAACGAACACGGACTGCTCTCAAATATACCAACAAACTTTGGCCTCCAGCGTCCAAACGCTTCTCGACGTTACCAAACTTCTTGTAAATAGTGATGCACCTGACGATGGCGGCGCATGCTCGGGCGTGGCCCCTGACGTACGATAGCCACCAGTGAGCCTTGTCTTTAGTCTTCGGATTTGGCCACGCTAGTATGGGGTCGCTGATCGTCACAAATCCGCCGCTGAGGATGCTGTCTACCAATGACAAGGATGTATGAAGCCGCGGCATGCCTTTGGTAGTCACATCGTCTGAGAAGCCCAAGTCTGTGATCCTGACGATGAGCTCCGTCTCCCCTGCGGCGCTGTAGAACAACTCCTTTGTCCCGTAGCTAAGAGTTGGATCCTCTTCGAAGAAGGCGTCCAGGTGCTGAGCCATGGCGGTGGCCGTGCTTTCGTCGGGGCACTCTTGCATGATATACTGCGCTGGGCCTCCAGCAGCTCAAAGGCTCCGAGAAGTCTTCCATGGGCAGTTGCCCCCTCTCCTGCTTCGCCTGCGGGCTGTCGGGCGGCTCCTCCTTGGGAACCATGAAAGCGCGCAGCGACATGGGGCGCTGGCCGCCGAGCGCGGCAGGACGCCAGATCTGACTCCCAGAGAGTTCGGGCGAAGTCGTTTGATTTCGCCGGAAGTCGGATGTAAGAAATCGTGCAACCGAGTCCGGGCCAGTTCGTTTGAATTCGCCGGATCTCCGGGCCCAAACGACAAATCTCCGGATCCCGGCTGTCAAAACACACGTGGTTTGGAGGGCCAACTTCGGGCCATTTGGGATTTACATAAGGAAATCGGGCTTGTTCGTTTGAATTCGCCGGAAGTCGGATGTAAGATATCGCGCAACCGAGTTCGGGCCAAATGGGCGGCGGCGGGGCGGGGGCGGGGAGGAATTGGCAATGGCAGGGAAGGCCGAGGAAGAGGGCGCGCACGATCAAGAATGAGAATGGGGAAGGAGGCAGGAGCAGGGAAGGCGGAGGAGGAGGAATGAGGCAGGAGGAGAAGGAGGAGAAAGAGGAGCAAAATGATCTGCTTGCGCGCTAATACGGCGAGCTATGCCCACCTGTGAGATGACCAAGGCTGAACCGACGAGGCGATATGAAAGCACCTGTGCCATCGGGTTTTGGGGCCACCGACGCAAGCTGCGCTGCTTACAGAAGCAATATGGATCATGGATGGGCCTGGGCGGCCGCAGATAGCTTCAAACCCGCTGGCGCGGGATCCTCGAGTGGGCATCCTCCTGCATCTGCAGCATCTGGCCGACTAGCACGTTCACCTCATTGAACGTGCGGTCGACGTTCTCGATGGACTGCCAGAGATCGGACATCTTCTTCTCCAACCTGAACATTTTATTGTAGAGGTCGCGCGCCTCTGGGGGCGCGGCAGGGTTGGGGGGGCTCTGATTGGGGCGGTCATTATGTGAGTTGCCGTCCATCTCGCTGCGAATTTCGTCAATGGTCATTGACAACGTCCTGCAAGATTTGGTTCCCGTAGCTCATGGTCACGGCTAGCATGGCCCCCTGAATCAAGCCAAGATAAGAACGTACTTGGTTCATGATGGCAGCCCTTGCTTCTTGGACAGGTGGTGGTCGTGGGCGACGCGCAGGAGATCGGGTTCTATCTCGCTCTTCTTGTAAAGGAAGGACCAACTGTGATTCCAGCAGGCGCGTCTGGATCGCTTCCACAAGCGCTTCCACGGGTGCCCCAGGACTCGCCATGTAAGAACACTCGCGCGGAAATATCTTGAAATATGTAAGCGCTTGCTTGAACCCATGCAACTACGCAGACAGCGTGAAGGCGATATTCTAGACTGGGGTTTTGCTTCTACGATACTACGGCGAGCTATGCCCACCCGATGGATCGATCAGCGAGCCATGCCCACCTGATAGATATGAAACCGCTGGGCTGATGAGAAAAATGGGCGCGCCTTTTTGCTGTGCCTAGCAACTGGCCTTTGTGCTCTGGCTTGATCTCACGTGGCGCTTCCGTTTCGTGCGCTTCTCGCCGTCCTGCGTGCCATTCGTCGCCGCAGTGGCCATCTTCATGAGATTATCCAGGCTGGTGTCCAAACCTCGTCGCGCCGAGGGCCCTATCCACACTGATCCCGCGTCGCGCGTCTGGCCGCTTCGGCCAGGCACAGTATTGGCTAAGGCGACTGCCAAAATGCAGCCAACTGGGGCCACCGATATGGCGTCGCCAGCAAGGCTCTTCAACGCGGCCTCCGGCAGCTGCGCGCCCGTCTCCATCCAGAAGCCGTGCACCCGCATCAGCTCTGCGCCTGTCAGCGGCCGCCCCATCTTTGTATCCCAGAGCACGCGCCCGCGCAAAACACATGGTACAATCCCTGCTGACCGGCGGTCTTTGGCGCAGGGGAAGAACTTCACCGAGTTGGTCAGGCCCCACACGAAATGGTGGTCATTCGGAGAAATACCATTGCGCACTGCGACCTCCCAATGCATACCAAGTACATCTTGCATGGAGACGTGTCAGTGATGATGCGGTCGGATAATGACTCACAGTTTTCTTGAGCAACTCAACCCTGGCTGGAAGCGACAAGGCACTGCGGATGGCTGCGTGTACGCCAGCCCATTGAGGATTCGTCGTCTCGCGGCAAGTCAATGGCACAACGTTTGCGGTGGATGGCATCAGCGATGCGTCCAAAGGGATGGGTGTGATCCGCTGCGCAATTCTGATGATCTCCTGAGGCCATTGATCGATAGGCGCAACAAGTTGCAGCCTCCTTGTGTTCACAGCGACTGCATGCAACCTCCTCCTTGACATGAACACGCCCATTGTTCGGCTGTCCACTAATCACACGATGACTGCGTAGCCGCCAATCCTCTTGAATGCCATCTGGACGACTTCAATACTGCGTCGCGCACAACGTTTTCTAGCACCACGATAAGTGGCCGATGCAGCCTGATATATTCAATGCTAGACTCCAAAGTCTGACTGCTTTCACCAGCGCGGCCATCTCTTACGCGTGGGTCCGTGCCAGGAAGCAATGGTTTATTGCGGTGGTGATTCATTGTGGACACGTCCCTGCAGACCCACCCGGCCACGTACACATCTAACGCGCCAGGAATTCGCACAATTTGTTTGGGGCGCCAATTCTCTGCCCACGTGGCGCTTCCCCGGTGCGCAGTCTCGAAGATAATCTCTGGCCTGTAGCGGGACTCTATGAATTGGCGAGGTCCGTCCCCCTCTTTCCCTGGGCACTCACTGGCGAATTTGTCAATTATCTCCAATGTACCACCACCCCGGGCGCGAATTGTGGACCGCAGTTGCTGCAATGCTTCCATCGGGGCCCTGGCCCCGCTGCAGTCATCTCCGTACGTGATTGTCCAATGCAGATTTTCCAGCTTCCCTGCCTGCTGCAACTCATCACACACGGCCTCTGCCCAAGTAACCCTCCTGGGAGGTAGCGCGTCACTGAGCACATGCTGCACATCGCTACATTCTTCAGAGTCAGAAATCAAATGTGGCGCACTTGGTTCGGGGCTGGCCTGACGCCGCATCCTTGACGACAACGCTGTGGAAACAGTGACGGAACCGCTGTGCAGACCCACTTGTTCGATGTCTTACACACTCACCTTAAAACGCAATGAGGTATGGGGGTGGAAGTAAGGGGATGGAGGTACGGGGATGGAGGTAAGGGGCTGGGGGTAGGGATCAAGATGTTGGAAGCTCTGGAGTCGGAAGTTATTTGGGACATGATGGCCGCTCTCAACATGCTCCTTTCTCTGGCTGTCTTGCCCCCCCCCAGGAAGGTCTCCAGATAGTTGTATGAATTTTTGTTATCATGTATTTGGCGACGGCCCCCCTAGATAGCTAACTCTCTCCCCCCATTGAAGCCGTTCCTTTGGAACGCTCCGCAAATTGTGGGCCCCTCCTGCCCCCGAAGGCCGTTGTCTAGGGCACGCTCAATACCTTCCAGGGTCTCGGGCCGGGGTCGCACTTCATACAAAAGGTGGGTGGTATCCATGTCGGCACTCCTTGGCGCGACCTACGCGGCTCACCTGCGCTCCCACTTCAGCCACGTACCCAAATCATATTGTTATTGTTGGGTCTCGTCCTGATTTTGTAGGCGCTTTGCCGCGCGCAACATTTTGTGAGAATAAGGGTGCGCATTGCCATGCCAGGATGTAGGGGATTGTATGAAGATGGTAATGCTCAGATGCCTGGGGTAATGAGGGTGGCAAAATGGTAGATGACTGAAGATGATGCTGGAGATTGCTTTTTGTTAGCGAGTTGATGCCCACCTTATTGAGTGGCGAAGAACCGTTGAGCGAGCCATCAATCCATAGCCCACTTGCCAGGCCAGACGCATACATGTCTGCATCACATGCCATGCACGAAACGCCAACCATCCCTACGAGTGCGGCATTCTTTGCAGCCCCCAACAGCTTGGCGGCACTTAGAACAACCGATGCTCGGTTCATCAGGTATGGCGAGGAGATTTCGTTTCCTTCTCTCTGAAATCAGTCGAGGCGCTTGTTCTGCCGCCGATGGTCTGCGAAGCACGTTTGGTGGGAGAAGCCCTTGCGGCGCCGCTGGTGGGGCCATCACGTTCGGTGGGGCCCCAGCCTCGCTGACCTGCTCCAGCGGGGCGCCGGAGAGTCCTTGCGCCATCGATGGAGACGCAACGTTGCGATCCCGCTGGGAGGAGGATGCGCTGGCCGGGGTGCTCTTACCTGCAATGCGGATCCTTTTTCTCTTTGAGCCATCGTCTTCCATCCGAACAGGTACTGCCGCTGCAGGGGCCTCCCTCGCTGGATGGCGGGGGAAGAAGGGCTCCTTGGTGGCCGTCGTCACGAGATGCTCAATCACGGGCGGCACCCAACCCTCAGCGTAGCCCGCAATGTTATTCTCTACCAGGTTGGTGAGCCACTCATTCGCGCGATGCATGTTCCACGGTGCCTGAGCCAACGTCGTAGCCGTTTTCCTGAACTCTTTGACCTGGCGATCCGAAAACTGCACGCGCCCCGATGCAGCACCTGGGCCTCCTGGGTCAAGAGCTCGCATGCGGGATCCAGGGCAAAATACTTCTGGTACTTGAGCATATGTCTGGGAACCGACGTAATGCTTAGTGACAAAGATGATGTCGTCCTCGGCAGGCGGCTCCGGGAAGACAGACTTTGGCTCTGTTGTGACCGAGCTCAGCTCGCCGGGGAGACTGCGCATGCGGTCGCGGCGGAAAAATCTGAACACGTGGCACGCCTCCGAGTTCTGCAGCGTCATGGCGTGTGTCTGCACGTGGTTGTGCGGGGCGACGCGAAGGGGATCGAAAAACGATTTCCAATCGTACACTGCGCCCAACTCAGAAACACGTAGGGGTCGCTTTCCATCTCCACCTGTGGTTTCTATGCGAGCCTTGAAATCACTTGGTGTCTCCAACGCCTGGCTCTTATTGAGCGCCGTCCCCACGACGCTGAAATTTTGATCAATGCGGCCGTGACTATGTCCAGGTTGAAACTGCGTCATCTCCGTGCAATCGAAGTGCTCCTTGTGCGACAGGAACGCCAGGAACTTCATGAACGTTTGGTTCTTGATTTCACCTCCGGCATTGTCCGAGTGGACGCGCAAATGCGTCGGCATCGGAACTCTGCGAGACTCGAGAACACCTGCGGCGTGTTGCAGAAGATCAGCCACGATCGTGGCCGACAGGTTTGCATTTTTCACAATGTCGGGTGGCACCAGCCAGTAGTAGTCTGCAATGCCGTCGACGATGCTGCCGACCATATGTTGTTGTGGCCTCCACAACGCCGCCATCGTCTTGGCGGCCGAGATGTTTCTCGGGCACTTGAACTTCATTGCCTCCATGGCGTCGATGTCTAAATTCAAGATAGATCGCGAG
>CAUYUJ010010447.1:15000-25995 GCA_963575745.1 Prorocentrum cordatum | reverse complement strand
TCGCTGAGGCTGTCTTGTGGCCCTCTTGGGCGTCCTCGGAATCCGGGAATCATATTCCCAGAGAGGCTTCCAGGAACATGATTTCGAGCAAGGTCCTCTTGGGCCTCCCTGAAGCCGTCTTGGGGGGCCTCCTGGGCTGGCTTTGGGGTTTCTTGGGCCGTTTCGGGGGGTTCCGTGAGCCCCACAGGCCGACCCTTGTGGGCCGTCTGGGGCCCTCTTTGGTTTCTCTTGGGCTGTGTTGGGGCTCCGCGGGGTTTTCTGGGGCACTGTGAAAACGAAGCCAGCGAGTACACTGAAAATGTACGTTTTGCGAGGGGAATGGTCCGATGTTTTCCTCGTTATTGCCCTCTCGGGGCCCTCGTCGGCATCTTCAAGCCATCTCGGGCCCTCTTGGGGCGCTCTTGGGCGTCTTCGGGGCCTCTTGAGGCTTTCTTGACCATCTGTACGGCCCGCGTGGCCTGCCGTGGGCAATTCGGAAGCGGCCCGGGGCAGTCCCGGAGGTCTGTGACCCCCCAAAGGTTCGGGGGGGCGCCCATGGGGGATGATGGCACCGGTTTTGGCCCCCCACCCAGCCTACTCCGATATATATATATATATATATATATATAGTAAGATACATGTGTCAAACTAGGCAAATATATAAATATTGTCTGTACATGCATACGCGCATACACCTATAATATACTTATGTATATACATAAATATACATACATACATATACATATATATGTATATATATACATCTATATAGATTTACATATTTATATATATATATATGTGTGAAAGAGCGTGATCCACCGCCGCTTTACTGTGGAAAACTGCCGCCCTTTTCCTCCGGAACCCGGGAGTTTTCCCGGCGCCCCCCCTCCGAAAATCCCCCCCCTCTGCTGGAACCACTCCCCCCCCCCTTCCCCTTCCCGCGGCAAAACCCCCCCCCTCCCCTAACCCCCCCCCCTCGAACTCGAAGAGTGGGGGGGGTTCACTACCGGTTCGACCCCCCCCCCCATCGAAAACCAGAGGGCGGGATCACTACCGGTTCGAACGAACCCCTCCCCACCCCCCCCTCGCACCGCCAGCAAACGACTCCCGGTCCCTACCACCGTCCTCACCACATCCCCCACTGTTGTTCCCAGCGCCACTGTCCTCACCACCACTGTCCCCGCTGGTTCCACCACCGCCCCTACTGTCCCCACCAGTGCCACCACCACTGTCGCACTGTCCCCACTGTCCCCACCACTGTTCCCACCACGGCTCCACTCTCCCAACTTCTCCACGGCCCCAACCACTGCCCGACTATCCCCACTGTCCCCACTGTCCCACTGACTCCTCCGCTGTCCCACTGAGCTGTCCCACTGTTCCCACCAGTCCCCACTGTCCCCACCACTGTCCCCACTGTACCTCTGTCCCATTGTCCCACCGCCGTCCTCGCCACCGCCTTCACCACTGTCCCCACCACCACTGTACCCTCCACTGTCCTACCGTTTCCACCACATTCCCACTGTCCCCACACCACTGTCCCCACCACCACCGTCCCCACCACTGTCCCACTGTCCCCACTGTTCCCACCATTGTCCTCACCATTGTCCCCACCACTACCGTCCCCACCACTGTCCCACTGTCCCCACCACTGTCCCGCTGTCCCCTCACCACTGTCCCCACCACCACCGTCCCCACCACTGTCCGCCCCCCCCCCTCGGTTTTCAGAGGGGGGGGGGGGCTCGAACCGGTAGTGACCCCCACCTGTTTTCGAGTTCGAAGGGGGAGGGGGGGGGTTCGAACCGGTAGTGACCCCCCCCCCTCTTTTCATGATGAACTGGGGGGGGGAAGGTTCGAACAGGTGAGGGGTTCGAACTGGTAGCGACCCCCCCGGTTTTTCGCCAGCAGCGTTAGAACACGCTCTTTCATACATATATATGTATATATACATATATGTATATGTATGTATATATGTGCGTGTATACACAGATGTATCAATCAAACGGTGCGCCCATCGAATTTACTTAACACCGATGTGTCGGTCGCATTGTCTTTCGGCCTCACAGCGTATCTGACGCTCTCGCTATCCATCCATAGATAGGTCTCGCAACGCACCTGTCTCCCTCGAAGGAGGAGGCAGGGGCACTCTCCACCATCCGTGGACCTGGCGCGTGGGCTCGAGATCACGAGCCTGACCTCATGCGCCGCTTTTGAGGATCTGCGCACTTGATCGCAGAGCCTTCTGGCTGCCCCACGGCAACGATTGGCGGCGAGCAAGGGGGGGAAGCGAGAAGGTGCGGGCCTTCTCAGAAGGCTCAGAAGTCCCCCTGCCTTTCTGAAAAGTGTTCTAAGTCTTGCCTGGAGACAGGAAAAAACTTCTCAGAAGACGCGAGGTCTTCTGACAAGTCCCGCCGCCTTCTGAGAAGGTCTTTTCCTTCTCGCTCCCCACCCTCGCTCGCCGCCGGAACGACGGCGACGGCAGCGGCGGCGGCGGCAAAGACGGCAAGGGTGGCGGGGGCGGAAACCACGACGGCGGTGCACGGCGGCGCCATCGGCAGGCCCGCAACAGGGACCCGAGGGGGCGAGCCTCGCTCCCGGGCTCCAGCTGGTCGCTCTCGAGCGACGGGCTGGGCGTCATCCCTGGGCCAGGGGTTGGCGGCGCGCACAACGGGGTGGAGGGAGGGGGGAGGGCTTCTCAAAACGAGGCTGCCTTTTAGAAGGCGCCGGCCTTACATCTATAGATAAAGCCCGCGCCTTTTAAAAACCAGGGGTGTTTCAAAGGAACCCTCCCCCTGTCCACACACCCCTCTGCGCGTGGCTGAAGGGGAACGCCCGGCGGGGAGACGAGAGACATGCGGACGCCGCTGCCGCAGAGCTTGTACTCAAGTAGCCAGTCGGCCTTCCATGCGACCTGTTTTTGGCGAGTCCGCCTGGGGCTGGCCCACACTTCTGCAACCGTGGCGTGCGCAGTACAGGCGGACCTGAACCAGAATGACACCCTTCAAGCATGAAGCCCTCGGCCGGCCAAAATGACGAGCATTCTAGGGCACCCTCTTCCAGGATAGGCGAAAACATCCAACAAGCACGAAGAGCATCACGGCACCCTCCCCGAATCGACATCGATGTTCCACCTCAGTCCCATTGTTTATGACGCGGCATCGAAGCTGCCAGGGGGCGGAACGGTGGGGACACGGGGCATCTGGTGGCGCACGGCGATACCTTGCAACAGATCCCCGAACAAATTCGAACACCGAATTCCCCACCAGGGTCAGCAAGGTCCGCCCCCCGGAAGAAGATCGCCGGCGCGCCCGGTGGTGGGGGCAGTGAGGACAGAGCGGGCCTTTTTCCGAAGGTTTCGAAGGCATTGGGCCATCCGGGGAGTTCTCTGCGCCTTTCTGACGGCGGGGCCCTGTTGGGGCCTGGCGGCCGCGGCATGCAAAGTCAAGCGCGTTCCGCTATTCGCAAATATCAACGTTCGCAGCTGGCCTGAAACCGCCAGGGGCGATCCACGATTAGGTCGGGCATGTCCTCTTACAGGCGGATTGGTAACGAAAAACTGGAGAAACAACGAAACAACAAAAACTAAACACCGACGGAAGGTTCCCACATGAACACCTGTTTGGCTTGCCCTGGGCCTTTCCCTCCTCGCCCTGCCGGGCCCCCTCCACTCGCCCTATGCTCTGCCCTCTCCTCCTCCTCCTCCTCCTCCTCCTCCTCCTCTTCCTCCTTTTCCTCCCCCTCCCTCCTCCTCCTCCTCCTCCTCCTCCTCCTCCTCCTCCTCCTCCTCCTCCTCCTCCTCCCCCTCCTCCTCCTCCTCTTTCTCCACCTCTCCCTCGTCATCGCCATTTCCATGCCCCCTCCCCGCCCTCATCCTTCCCCTGTTTCTTCCCCACGTGCCCCCCCCCACCTTCCCCCGAATCGGGGCAAGCAAATCGATTCTCCTCGGCGCCGTCGCCGCCTCGGCCAGCGCGCGCGCGCGCGTTCGCCGACGGCTGGTTCGCGAAGCCATTGGGGCAGCCCCGCGGGCCATGCCTTTGGGGCAACTCCGCGGGCCGCTGGGGCGCGGCGGCAGGCCGACGGGACAGCCCCGAGGGCCTCTAGCGGCGCGCCGCGGCGCTCAAGCGGGAGGCAATAAAAAGCCAATTTCCGCGGCGAGCTGCTCGGCCACATATCCGAAGGTCTTCGCATTAATCGAACTCCCTGGGCGCCTTCCGCAGGGGCGCCGGCGGCCCGCGCCCCAGGATGTTTCGCGGGGGCGGCCGCGGGAGCAGCGCGTCCCGCGCGCGGGCGCGCGGCGCGGGAGAACGCGACGTGGAGGTGCAGCCGCCGCTGCTCGGGAAACATGCCCGTGCGCCCAGCGTCGACATCCCCGGCGCAGTCAACGGCGACGCCCTTGCTCAGCGCCTGGCCCTGCGACGGCGCGAACGTGCGCGCGCCGGGGTGAACCCCGAACGGCGCGCGACGCGCGCCCCCAAGCTCTGCCGCGCGAGCTCCTTCTCGCCAGGCCTGAACGTCAGCAAGCTCCGCGCCCGCACCTCGGCCTCACCGCCGTCGAAAGCGCCATCGGCGCCCTCTAGCAGCAGCTCGGCGACCTCCTTGTACATCGAGCTCCTTGAAGCCGTGGACCTGCAGCCAGATTCCCTGCTGTACAGGCGCGCATTCCTCGCGCCCCCGCTCGTCGTTTGGGCGAAACTCGAAGGACACGATGGTGGCCCGTTGCTCTTCCAAGAGCCTCGACTTCTTCTTCAGCCCCTCCTGCGCGGCCGTGAACCGAAGCCCCGCGCCGACGCGGTAAGTTGCCGTTGATGTTTCCCGCCCTGCGCATGTTCGGGTCGTTCAGGAGGCGCCGGCCCGCGCCTGGGTCGCCGCGAATCCTGCCGCGCTCGTCCGCGGCCCGCAGGAAAAGGAGGGGCACGCCGAGACGCCGCGCGTCGCGACGAGCGCGCGTGTTCATCCACCTCGCGAGCGTCTCCCAGTATATGCCCGCGCCGTCGCCGTAGCCGAACCGAAAGTTGTCGCGCTGGCGCCGACGGCCCAGGACGCCGCGGCTGTCCGAGACCAACGCGTTCTCCCAGACAGTCCAAACCTCCGGTGGGAAGGGATTGCCCTCGCGAGCGCAACCCGAGAGCGCGATCAGAGGGTCTCTGGGCTCGAAGCGCTTCGTGCCCTTCAGCTCGAAGACGCAGGGGGTCTCAGAGAAGACCTCGATGGCGTGCTGAATCTGCGCCGTCGGCGGCTCCGTGTACTTGTACGACCCGTCGTCCAGAAGCTCGTTCACGTCCGTCAGCAGGCCGATGCTGCTGGTGGGCTTCAGTTGCAGGGAATCGCCGAGGTGCAACGTGATGGGGGCGCGCCCGAACAGGTGGTTCGGCCGCCTGTAGGTGGGCTCATGCACGTCGCGCGCGTCGCTGCGTCCGTGGCGGGCGCGATGGTCCAGCGCGGCCGCCACAATGCTCATGTCCTCGATGACACGAACGCGCGCGTGCCGCGGCCTCATCTTCGCGTTGACGAAATTCTGGACACGCAGGGCACAGGTGTTGTGCAGCGTTCTGGCCTACAGCGTATCCGTGGAGATGCTCTTTGCATGTGCGCTCGAGAAGGCCACAACCATCATGGCGCCCTTGTCCGGCGCCAGCGAGGGCCACAGGTACTCCACCACTGGGAAGACGATCTTCGTGCGTCTTCCCAGAGCCGCTCTGGCCCAGCAGGAGCAAGTGCGTCACTTTTCTCTCGCTCCAAAGCTTATTCTGCGCGTCGTCCTCCCGGGCATAGTCGCAGGCCTTGGCGAACTTGGCGACGAAGGGCGTCTGGTCCCGCGTGGGTCTCTGGTTTCCGGCAAAGCACCAACCAGTTGTACGCGCGGGACGTGAAGTGCACGGTGCCGTGGGCGTCGGCCGCAGAGGGGCCTCCGCTCGAGACTTCCTCGCGAGTAACTCACAAACGAAACCCCAGCTCGAAACTTCCTGCGTCTTCAAGCCCGGGGAGCCCAACAATAGCGACGGTTGCAAAATTCGCATGACCGCGCTCGGATTACCAACGCGAAGCGCGTGCCCCATAAGGGAAGGCTCCCGCCTGAGACTTTTTGTTTTCGCAATTTGCTCACAATTGAAGCTCCCGCCTGAGATTTCCTCCGAACTCATGCCTGACAAGCCCAAAAATGACGATAATTACAAGGTCCAGGATGACCCGCTCGGATTACCAACGTGAAGTGCGGGACCAATCGGGGAGGGCTCCCGCCTGATATTTTCCCCATATTCATGCCTGAGGAGCCCCAAAAAAACATGACAACTACAAGGTTGAAGATGACCCGCTCGGATGACCAACGTGAAGTGCGGGGACTCCCGCCTGAGACTTCCTCACAATTCACTCACAAACGAAGCTCCCGCTTGATACTCTCTGCATATTCAAACCTCAGGAGCCCAAACGTGAATGCAGAGTTACAGGGTTGTGGATGACCCGCTCGGATTACCAACGTGAAGTGCGGGACCCATAGGGAGGGGGCTCCCGCCTGGGACTTCCTCACAGATCACTCACAGACTCCCGCTTGATACTTCCTCCATATTCAGGCTTCAGGAGCCCAGACGTGACGACGATTACAAGGTTGAGGATGACCAGCTCGGACTACCAACGTGAAGCGCGGGGCCCATAAGGAGGGGGCCCCCGACTGAGACTTCCTGACAAATCACTCACAGACGAAGCTCCCGCTTGATACATCCACCATATTCAGGCTTCAGGAGCCCAAACGTGACGACGATTACAAGGTTGAGGATGACCAGCTCGGATTACCAACGTGAAGCGCGGGACCCATAAGGAGTGGGCGCCGCATGAACGTTCCTCACAAATCACTTACAGACGAAGCTCCCGCTTGATAGTACTTCTATATTCAGGCTTCAGGAGCTCAAACGTGACGACGATTACAAGGTTGAGGGTGACCAGCTCGAATTACCAACATGAAGCGCGGGACCCATCAGGAGGGGGTTCCCTTTGAGACTTCCTCACAATTCGCTCGCAGACGAAGCTCCCGCTTGATACTTCTTCCATATTTTAGCTGGGGAGTGAGTGATGACGAAGTGATGAATGAGTGAGTGATGTGATGATGCTGATGACTGAGTGATTGAGTGAGTGGATCGAGTGATGGTGATGGCGACCATGGCAGGTGTGAGTGTGTGAGTGAATGAGTGTGGGTGTAATTGACTGCGTGAGTGATGACGATGAAGTGAGTGGGCGAGGCGAAGAGGGGGAGTGAGTGTGTGAGTGCGTGCGAATGTGATGCTGATGATGTTGATGATGAGGAAGAAAGAGGGGTAAGGAGAGATCCTGCGCGGGGGGGGTGTAGAGAAAACAGTAAACCGACAAAACATATCGAGAGGATCAACACATAACCGAAACTGGTTACAGTAGTCAACAAATCGCCCCAAGACTATGTTTTTAACTATCATTGGAGATTCATCCTGTACAAGGACGCGTCCGAGGCATCGAGGCACACATGTGCCTTGTCGGACGACTGCGAGCAGGCACTCCACGAGTACACTGGAACGCGCTCGGTGAATGCGGGGCCGGGCAGGAGATCTTCGTGCCTGTACGCAAGACGAGGCAAGGACGAGGATATGATCGTTAGGTCGGGCATGCCCCCCTGCTGGCAAATTTTTAACTAAAAATATTCCCACATAGTTTAAACATAGGCTAAGCATAATCCCGAGACTGCTGTCTTTTTAATTAGTTTTCGGGTTCCTCTTGTAAGCAGGAACTGCCCGACTCCATATCATCGGGTGAGGATATACATCGAACCTCTGAGGACCCAGCGGCTCTGGAGGATGCCTCGGGCGCCGCGGCCTCCTCGGAGTTTTCTGGCACGCTCTGAGAGCGCTCCGGAACGCTCTGGAACGGATTCCCCCTCCGGCGGTGCCCGAAACGCCGCGCACCAAGCGCGCCGTTTTGGGGCCGCCGGGGACCAAACACAAGCGCGCAAGACAGTATTACCGAATCGCTTTCGGCGCTCGGGGAACCCCAGTGGGCCCGCACCACAGGTCACTCTGGCGAACAAGGTCGCTCCTGCGCGTGCTCGAAGGAAGGCCCGAATGCCCCGAGGCCCGGGAAAAAAACGAAGGCGCCCGGATCGGAAAATTGAGACGCGAGAGAGGCCCAGGGCCAGGTCGAGACCCCAAACCCCGACGTTATGACGTTTTGAGAACGTCGACCCCCAGAGGTCTCGACCTTTTCCCGGGGGCCCGTTTCTTATCCCGCGCCCTGTTTTGACGGCCCCGAGGGCCGGGGAGGCCCCAAAGGCCGACAATAGCGACACACATTCCGTCGTGACTTTGTCACAACTCGAGTGGGTCTGGGACCACCCCTCTGATAGAGGCCTCCTGGATGGGGTCGGAGTAGATGGGGTCGGAAGATCGCGCCGCATCGGCGATGCATCGTCGACGCATTCGGAATGCATTGGCGACGCATCGTCGACGTCGGTGATGCATCGGCGACGTCGACGCGAAGAACATCGGGCCCCACATCGAGCCGCATCGCAGACGCATCGGCGATGCATCGGCGATGAGGCGCGACCCTCCGACCCCATTTACTCCGAGCCCATCTCTGACGCCTAGATCTGAACCCAGGCGATCCTCGGCGCCCAGGCCGCCACCCCCCGCGGCCGGCGACGGCGAGCGGCTCCGCGCCACGGGCGCCCCGCGCGGCGCGTCCCTCCGCGCGAGGACGCCTCCACGCCGCGCCGCGGCGGGCGGCGCTTCACCGCCGCCGCATGGGCGCGCGCGCGCGGCGGGCGCGGCGCGCGCCGCGGCGGGGGCGCGCCGGGCTACGACGCCCGCCTTGGGCCGCAGCGGGCGCGGGGCGCGGGGCAGCGGGCACTGCGCGACGCATTGCCATGCCAGTGCCCCCCCGCCCTCCTCCTCCCCCTCCTCCTCCTCCTCCTCCTCCCTCCTCCTCCTCCTCCTCCTCCCTCCTCCTCCTCTCCTCCCTCCTCCTGCTCCTCTCCTGCTCCCTCCTCCTCCTCCTCTCCTCCTCTCCTCCGCCTCCTCCCCTCCTCCCCTCTCCTCCTCCCCCTCCTCCTCCTCCTCCGCCTCCTCCTCCTCCTCCGCCCCCCGCGGCGGCCAGCGCGGCCCGCCGCGGCGCGGGCCGGCGGCCCTCTACGACGCCATGCTGTGCCGGTGCCCCCCCCCCGCCCTCCCGCGGCGGCGTGCGCGGCCCGACGGCTCCAAGAGGGCTCGAGATTGCCTCGCGACGGCACCAGAGGCCTCCAGGATGGGCCAAGAGTGCTCCGAGGAGATCCTCCAGCAGGGCCCGAAGAGAAACGCAAACGTGGATCTATGCTTTTGCATGCGTTCGCATCCTCGCCTCTTCAAGCTTCCGTCGGCTCAAGACGGCGCAATAGGCCTTCAAGATGGCCCCACGACGGCCCAAGGGAGCCTCAAGATAGCCCAAGAGGTCTCCACAACTGCCTTCAGACAGCTCAACACGGCACCTGGACAGCCCAGGACGATCTCAACAGGGATTCAAATTGGCCCTAAACGCCCTCAGGAGATACCCAAGACGGCCTTGGAGGGCCCCTGGACGGCCCAAGACGGCCCCATGATGACCCAAAGAGGCTACCAAGACAGCCAAAGACGGCCCAAAAGATCCCAAGACGAAGAGGGTCTCAAGGGAATCCTAAGACGGTCTTTCAATAGCTCCGGACAGGCCACTGACGCCAAATATAAATGCAACGGGTCACCAAAGCCCACGGGTCACAGCACGTTGAAAGACAACCCAAGGAACCCCAAGAGGCCACAAATCTATTATGATAGGCCGAAATGTCACACATGCCAAGCACCCGTGCATTGTCGAAGGTTCGGGGCCCAACATGTTTGGCTGCACGGTGGTTGAACTTGCTGCAGGCAGCAGGATATTCAGCAACTCTTTCGGACCAACTGGCAAGACCAACGAGCACAAGCGTAGGAGGGGCTAGGGGCAAATAGATGGGATGGCCAGGGTTGTCATTGCAACTCTGACGAAACATATTTGGATCCAGTCAGGATGGCTAACACAAGCAAGTGTCCATTCCCAAGAGGGAAGGAGACTATAGCAGGAATTCCCGCGAAACCATGAAGGAGACTGGCATGGCAAGGCGTCGTAAAGGCGCCCAGATGCCACACGTGAAGAGACCCAATTGCAAGGGCTGCCCCGATGTGCGCATCAGAGACAGGGTGCCGAACGGTCATTCACTGTCCCTGGGTGCGTAGCTGAAGTGGGGTTCCGCGGCGCGGATTGTTGTTTTGTTGTTTTGTTGTTTCGTTGTTGATGCTGAAGTTGTTGTCGATCTTGCTGTTGTTGTCGTTGACGATGGTGAGTGCTGACTTCTGAAGAACAACTATTGTTGATCCCCCCTTCCGGTAAGCATTGTAGTTTCAATTGGAGTGCTCCTCCTGGGGCTCCCGCCCTTTCTTCCTACAAGGGAAGGAGACAGTTCACAAAACTGAATTCACTTGGGTGTCGCACGGGCTTTGGGATGCTCCCCTCCTCGGACTTCCGACGCCACAAGACGGCCTAGGGCGCAACAAAAAGATGGCGCAAGACTAGGGGAACACATAATGGCATGAATATGAAAACTCGTGAGGTCCGCGTGGGTTCCTCGGATCGGCGCTGGATCCCCCCTCCAGGGCGCCTGGAGCGCCCCGAGGGCGGCGCCGGAGGCGCCGCTGGGGGGGCCCAGCGCCCATCCGAGGAACCCGTGGGGACCTCCGAGTTGTTATGTTGATGGGATCGTGTTCGTTTGCCTCCATGGCGTTATGAAACAACTACTGGGAGGTTTTCGTCGGAAGGACCAAGGAGGATTAAGCCCCATTTGGGAGCTGTTACGCCCGAGTGGGCCTCGGACTAGGCAGGATTAAGCGGGATTCAGCGGAATTAAGCCCGATCAAGCAGGACCAAGCCGGACTGAGCGGGATTTCGGACCAGGGCTAAATCAGAATTCGACCTCCCAGGGAATTGCACCCGAAACGGCGGGACCGAGGGGCCCTCGAGAGGGCC
>CAUYUJ010010447.1:0-10000 GCA_963575745.1 Prorocentrum cordatum | reverse complement strand
CAGGGGCATACTGCAAGTGCGTCCAGGCGCGTCGATTGTATGCCTGCGTACTGCAAGAAGATGGCCCACAAACTCCACAGACCATGACCTCTGGGACCAAGAACTCTGCGAAGGTAGACGCTTTGATTCGAAAACAACGTCCGTGAAAAACGGCATCTTCCAGATGCTTGCACGCCGTAAGTCGGTCACCAAAGACTCCCTCGCGAACTATGCATTGGTCCGTGTAAGCGCATGCGATAACTTAACACGATTATGCACAATGCGTATATGGTAAGCAAGGCCTGGCCCACTGCTGAACGTGGCTCCACATGGGGCCTGATTCATCCTCCAAGTGGAAAGTACGCGTGCACTCCGTCAAAATGGCTCCATCTTCCTTTACCGCGGGGGGGCGACGGGGAGCCTGGGGAAGCAATACTTCACCACTTCAGTTAGGGAGGCACATTGGAGGATTTGTCATTCAAAACGTCAGCGGAGACTTCAGGCCCGAAGAGTTTGTTCACCCGGCCTCGAGCTTCGGACAAGAGATCGGATCCATCTTCGGACACAAGCACAAGCTGCGCAATGTCCGCATGGACTCGCGGGACCAGGGGAGGAGGAAGGCGAGAATGCAGGACGGGGCCTCTTCGTATGTCCGTAGCTGTTGGTATCGGAGCCCCTTCGCTGCCATCCGCCGCCTCCTCCTCTTTCAAATTCAGTGCCTCGCTGCGGGATCGTGATTCAGCGCTGGACGATGAAGATGATGACGAAGACGACGACGACGACGACGACGACGACGACGACGACGGCGACGACGACGAAGACGAGGACGACGACGACGACGACGACGACGACGAGGAGGAGGAGGAGGAGGAGGAGGAGGAGGAGGAGGATGATGATGCTGATGCTGATGCTGATGCTGATGCTGATGCTGATGCTGATGCTGATGATGATGATGATGATGATGATGATGATGATGATGATGATGATGATGATGATGATGATGATGATGATGATGATGATGATGATGATGATGAGCCGCCCATGGACCCATTGACGCGATGGTCCTCAAGCTGCCAATAGACGGATGACAAAAAGCAAACAGACACCCATGAACTGCCCGTGAGAACTCTGGCCCAGGGTACAGACACTTCAAAACTGGCTGTTCTGCGCAGCTCGGTCCTGACGGAGAAAGAACGGGAGGAAGAAGACGGGGAGGAGTAGGAGGTGAAGGGAGAGGGGAAGGAGGAGCTGGAGGAGGAGCTGGAGGAGAAGCTGGAGGACAGGGAGGAAGAGGACGGGGAGGAGGGGCTGGAGGAGAAGGAGCGGGAGGACGAGGACGGGGAGGCAGAGGAAGGAGGAGGACCTGTCCTCGGGCAGGCGCCCTCGGTGCCGGGCCGAGAGGGCGCCTCGATCGATTGGGGCCCAGGGGCTTGGCCCGGGGCCAGCGTGGGAGGACCCCAGGCCCGTGACGTCGCGAGCGGCTCGTGGCGCGGGCCCGATGGAGCTCGCGTGCCCCGCCTCTGCTCGCAGTCCTCCTGCAGATGCACAGCGCTGACGAAGAGATGACTGGGGGGGGCTTCTCGCAGCAGCGCCCTGGGCGATGATTCGTATATAGTGGTTCCCTAGCCTGCTCGCGGGCGCGGGCGTCACTGAGATGTCTGGATCGCCGTCTCCACAATCTTGCGCAGCGGCACTGGGCCAACTCTTTGTATATACCCCGTGGTCTTCCCTGAACCGCCATCCCACATTAACGCCCTAAGCGCAAGATAGACCTTGGACGCCTGTCTGTGCGATGCGCAGTTGGCGAATCATCCTCCCTCATCCCTCCCTTCTCCGCCGCTCGTCCTCGCAGGGGAGAGGGGGGATGTGGAGGAAGAGGAAGAAGATGCATGAGCAGGGGAAGAGATACAGAAGGGGGGAAAGGAGGGAAATGAAGGGGAACAAAAAAGATGATGAACAGAAGGACAGGCAGATACAGAGGGTGAGGAAAATGAGGGGGGAAGAAAAATGAGGGGAGGATGAGGCAAGGGCACCACTGTTGGGGAAAAACACCGCCAGCTATCAGGTAATCACGAGGCGGAGGAATCAGGAGTGGGAAGTATTGAATCTCCAGTGTCGAGGCCCCGCTGATCGAGGTTGGAAGATGGGCAACTGTCGATGGCCACTGGGGGGGGGGCGGTTACCGCTGCCACCGCTTCGGGGTCCCGGAACGGTGCGATTGCTTTTTGTTCCGTCGGCGGCGAAGCAAAGGTAGACCGCGCCAACGTGTGGCTGATCGGGGCCACGCGGTGCGGTTACAACCGTGCGACATGACAAGTGAAGAAAACCGTGCATCCATGAAGGACTGGCGGGCAGAAAACGACACTGAAACGCAACTAAAAAGTGGCTTGAGCTGGCGCCGCTAAGAGGGAGGATATGGGAGGGTGGGCGCAAAAAACTTCAGATACTCACATGACCGAGGTTGTATACGGACTGCAGTGACCCCGAAATTCAGGAAGACCTCCCCGCACGGTCCGTCACACTGCACGGTGCACCGTTCTTCGGGGATCTTCTGACCCGGGTCAATCCAAACGCGGGTCAAGCAGGCCTTGCAAAACCCTTCAAGATCCTGCGCCCAAACCTGGGTCAATGCGAAGGATCCTGCAAGATCCTGCAGGATCATGCGCCCAAACCCCGATCAATGCGACCTTGGCCCTGCAGGATCCTGCATGATCGGGCGCTCTGGCTGAACCCCGTTTGCAGTGACCCCGGTCTCTTGGCTCCCGAGATCTAGAGCCATCGCAGGCCCAGGTCGCCCGAACCATGCCCTCGGCAACGATTCCCGAGGCTCGAAGGCGCGCGGCCAGAAGTTCGGTCCCCTTCCCAAAGGTTTGGCCTCCTTCCCTGGGGCCGGTTTTCCATCCCGAGTCGTTTCTTGACGGTCCCGAGGCCCAGTGAGGGCCCCCGGAGGCCGAAAATAGCGAAAAACCTGGCGTCGCGACTTTTTCACAACACGCGGGGGTCTATGGGCTTGAACCACCGATCCGAAGCCAGGACCTCTTCCGCAATCCAGCGGGCGCCACAGCCGCCCGCCCCCGGCTCATCGGGAGCGGCCAAGAGGGGGGTATCCAAAAGGGGGGGGTGCAAATCATGACCGGCGGCATGTGCGCGGCCCAGCGGGGGGGCCAGGGACGTAATGAAATAAGAAGAGGCGCCATGAAATCTGGGGAAATATCATGGCCCCCGCCATGATATCCACCCCCCCCTAGTCATCACCCCCCTCTTTTCCGCCCCCGAGCTCAGTCGGCCTTCTTGTCGCCCGCCGCGTCCCCCTCCTGCCTGCGCGCGGCGGGGCGCGGGAGGCGGGGCGGTCGGCCGGCTCTGCGGGGCCTCCTGGGGGCGCCTCGGGGAACACCCTGGGCCCTCTCCAGGGCCACCCTCCCCCTCCTCCTCCTCCTCCTCCTCCTCCTCCTCCTCCTCCTCCTCCTCCTCCTCCTCCTCCTCGGGCCCGCCTTGGAGGGAAACAGAAACCATCCCATAAGCATAACAGCTCCGAGGTCCGCGCGGAGTCCTGGGAGGCGTCCTGGGGCCCCTTAGCGGCGCCTCCGGCGCCGCTCTTGGCACGATCCCGCGCGCCAGGGAGCCGGGATCCAGCGCCGATCCGAGGGACCCGCGTGGGCCTCAAGAAATTTGCACGTTCATGTCACGGTGTGCTCCCCTAGCCTGGGGGGCCATCTTGGAGGCGTCCTAGGCCGCCCTGGGGCGCCAGGAGGCCGGGGAGGGGACACTCTCAAAGCCCGTGCGACACCCAAACGAATTCGGTCATCAACGCGGACCTCCAGAAGTGTATGCTTATGCGTGTCGCTATCCCTCCACGAGAGGGGGCCTCGCGCCAGGGAGGGGGGGGTCCAGCGCCGATCCACATCATCAGCGCAGACCTCCACCAGAAGTGCACAATCGAACTTGGTTAGTGGGTCGTCCATGCCAAATCGAGGGTGCCCTCATGTCCGGTCGATCCCGTCCTGTCAGCCCGCGTGTCCTCTTGTGTGCTGGGGCCGCGCTGCCGTCCGAAGAGTCGTGCGTCTTCTCGCGCGTCCCCTTCGATCAAGTCCGACCATATGCTGTGCTGTCGCTCTGCATCCTCGTCCTCCTCCTCCTCCTCCTCATCCTCCCCCTCCTCCCTTTCCTCCTCCTTTTCCTCCTCCTCCTCCTCTTCCTCCTCTTCCTCCTCTTCCTCCTCCCTTTCCTCCTCCCTTTCCTCCTCCTCCTCCTCCTCCTCCTCCTCCTCCTCCTCCTCCTCTTCCTCCTGGGCTTCGAAGGGTCCTCCAACCGCCGACCTCGAGGCCATCGAGGCCCTCGAAAATTCGAGCCTCAGCTTCGGAGGGCCCCGGGCGGCGGGCCCCCCGAGGACCTCGGGGGCCGGGCCTCGAGGGCCTGTCTCACGGGGGGGGGGGGGCGGGGTTTCGCTTCCTGGATCAGCAGTACGCACTACCGAAACAGAAATCTGAACCCAACTGTGGTGGGGTTCAAGGCGAGGGAGGAGGCTGCAGCATCATACTCAGGTGAGGGAGGAGGCAGCAGCAGCAGCAGCAGCAGGGCCTGCCTCAGGGGTGTTGGAGGGGGGGGGGGGGCAGGGTTATGTTGCTCCCGTCATACTTGAGGACCACATCCCAAAATTCGAAACAGTGTCGGACGAGCATACCCAAGGGCCCGACACGTGACAGCATCGAGTTTCGGTAATTTGTTTGATGCTCGAAGTTTGTTTTGGAAACCAGGCTAAAACACTTTGGAACAGCATGACGCGGGGGGAGCGGATGGGTGCTGCGCAAGCCCGCAAAACCGATGACGGGACTTTTGTGCTGGAGGGGCTACGCCACCAGTCCCCCAGGCTGGGGGCCGAGAGCGCGCACACGGCGCGCCACTCACCAGCAGAACTCGAGCTAGATCTTGCCGAACTTCCTGTTGTTCCACTCTGTCGCCATCTTGGACGTCCCAAGCTGACCCTTTCTCGATGCGCGACAGGTTTTGTCTCCCCCCCTCTGCTTGGGGAGGCCTGCGCGCACTCCTGCGCCAGGTCGCGCATGCTCTCCCTCGCGATGCAGCCGCACCGGTTGCAGCAGTGCAGGCACAGCTCGTCGTGGTACGCGCTGTGGTGGCTCGCGTGGATCTTCTGGTGGCCGATCTGCGCCTTGCTCGAGCTCGCGCCGCGCATGCTCGCCTTCGACCTCTCGATAGGCACGCACTCCTCCGCGAGCCACGCGGCCGCCTTGAGGATGAACACGCGACCTCCACACCTGCTGCACCCGTAGTGCTTGCCACCCACGTCGTACGCGATCACGTGCTTCGTCTCCGCGATCAGTTTCTCTCGCCGCCTTTTCTGGATGTTAGCCTCTCTCCGCTCCTTCTGCGACGGCTCCGCCGACGGCTCCACCTCGATCGCGGCCTGGACCGTCGCCAGCCCGCGGGACCGCACCAGGGTGGCGACCCCCTCGGCGAACCCCATGGTGCGCGCCTGCGCCATGGGCACCTGCACCCGCTCGGTGATGCCGTCGACGAATTCGTCGGCCAAAACGTTGCCGATGTAGTCGGTGTGGTCCACGCCCGCGTCGACCGCATCCTTCGCGCTCATGTGGCTCTCGATCTTCACGAGGTCAAGCCCCTTCCCCTTGATCAGCTCACGAACCTCGCAACAAATCCCAACGTGCGTCTTGGGCACCTTCCCGCGCCGTAGCTGAACACTCCCCGCATGACGTAAGCCGAGTCGACCGTGTACCTGATATTCTGGTACCCGCTGGCGGCTGCGAGCAGCTCCTTCAGCGCCGTGAGCTCGCCCCTGTTGACGCTCTGCCTCCATCCAGCCAATGCGCCCCTGGCGCCTGCCACGAACATCGGCTCGCTCACCTCCGTCGTCTGCATGATGACCCAGCCCCACGCGATCCTCCTCAGCCTTGGGGCCGCCGTGTGCTCGCCTCCCGACGCGCCCCCCGCCGCGAGCAGCCACTCGCTGGAGTCCTGGCCGTCCTCGCTCGGGTGCATGCTGGCCTCGTCGAAACGTTCGAACAGGGCGCTCTCGGGCGCTGGCGGCGGACTGACCGCCGTCCACGACTTGGGCAAACTGCCTCTGAGCCACAGGCACGGCTGCACATCCTCCTGGCTGGTGGCACGCTCGATGAGGTGCTCCGATTGCTTGCACTCCTCGATGATCTCGTTGCACTTGCATTTCCACATGCGGTGCAACCATGTCTCGGGCGTTTCACCGCACCGTCGACGCATCACGTCTTCGACCTCGATGCCCAGGTCGGCGACCCGCTGCCTCGGCCACACCCCTCCTGTGAAGGGGGCGAGCTGCGCCCCCACCTTGTCGTAATCACCCTTCGTTTTGAGCTTGCGGATCAGGGCCCTGGCTGAACGCAAGTCCGCGCCGTCCTCCAGCCCCTTGTCCGCGTAGTGGTTGGCCGCTGCTGACCATTACGACGAGGACGACGACGACGACGAGGAGGAGGAGGACGACGACGACCGCGGCGGCGGCGGAGGCAGCGATTACGGACGTCGACGCACTGCGGATGCCCCATGGGGGGGGGAGCCGGTCAGGCCCGCTGCTGTAGCCAACGGCGACGACGACCCGACGATGACCACGACAACGAGGACGACAACGACCACGACAACGATTGTGGCCCGTAAGTAAGCAACCTGAAAGAGAGAGAGAGAGAGAATACTTCGCCGCGGATGTATACGATCCCTTAAACATGAATACGTGACGAAGCCTTTCGGAGGCTGCCGTGCAGCGGCGGCGCCCGCAACGACTCCGTGACGCGCGAGATAAGAAGAATAGTTTCGCGACCCGCGGGGTCTATTCATCAGCCTCGGGGGGGGCGTCATTTATTAACCAAAAGCTGACACTCATTACTACAAGGATGTGGCATCTGCGCAGTCGGCATGGCATTCACACGTGCAAGCAAGAGGGCAATCTCATACAACGAACCACTACAGAAGCACATAGCTGCTCGCCTCTTGGCAGCCTCCAGCGACGCATACTCCGTCAAGACGAACGCCACCTCCCACGCAAGTGATCGCACCCAAGAGGGAGATCATGAGTACTTGCATGCTGCACTCTTGCACATACACGCCTGATGGTCATCATGGTCCCCATGCGCGTTGTCACTCTCGAAGGGCACGGCATCGTGGCCAACGCTCGTCTGCAGACCCAGCAGAAACTCCAGGAGGGGGGAGAAGGGTGCGCCCGGCCGCCCCTAAAATGAGGGCCCGCAGCAAAGAAGAAATCAACGTGAGGCCGACAGGGGAAACAGGCACCCAAAGAGACATGCACCACGTGCATGCACATCACCGCAGGAGGGTGGGGCAGAGCGCTCCCACGCGTAGACCCGTTTGCCGCAGGGACTGAGTAGGGCAAGGGGGTCAGGTCTGCAGAGCACCCCAAACGGACTTCAAGGGGCGCAATCAACCTGTTCGTCAGGCTGAAACTGATCCACCACACTGGGCGTCAAGCCAAAACCTTGGACATAAACGAATGTCGGCGACTCCATAGGGCGTGGTCTGCAGAAGGTGTGGTTTGCAACCAGCACCCTGGGGAACATCCTGGAGGGCACCCTAGGGGGCACGCGGGGAATTCGATAGAGTTCTCCCGTGCCCCGAGGAGGCCCGACGAGAACAGTGTCGTGCCCCACAGTCCCCAACGGTGCCGATCGCAAATCATACCCTGGCGTAGCCGTACCCTTTGTACTCGCCGTACTTTGCACATCTTCGTCAGCTCAACCGGCGAGGCGTTTCACCACCTTGACGTCCTCTTTTTTGGTGGTCCTGCAGAGGCAGGCGCTCTTCGACCCTCGGGCCTGCTCAACTCCGAGATGTGCCTTTTGGCCAGAGATTCGCTCAAAACACAGGTTCCCGGGACCCAGGATCCTCCCAGCCTCCATCCTGGCTAGCTTCCCGAGCCGGTTGTCTGTTCGAGACTTCGTCGCCGTCGCGGCTCCTCCCTCCTCCTCCTCCTCCTTCTCCTTCTCCTCCTCCTCCTCCTCCTCCTCCCTTCCTCCCTCCCTCCTTCTCCTTCTCCTTCTCCTTCTCATTCTCCTTCTCCTCCTCCTCCTCCTCCTCCTCCACATCCTCCTCCTGCTCCTCCTCCCCCCTCTCTCTCTGAGCCATCGTTCTTAAGCGATCCCACCAGACGGAAATCAAAGAACGTGGAGATAACTGATTCGACGGGAAGCCCCTCTCCGTTGATCCCTTGCCATGGCGGGGGGGGCCCGTGGGTCGTGACCTCTCGTCCCCCGTGGAGAAGGTCGAGGCCTGCCAGATGGGGTCCGATGATTGCACCGCATCGCCAATGCATCGCCGATGCATCACCGATGCAGCGGCGATGCATCCGCGACGTCGGCGACGCATCGGCGCCGTCGGCGTGGGGAAACACGGTCTCCACATCGAGCAGCATCGTCCATGCATCGGCGATGCAGCGCGATCCTCTGACTCCCTCTACTCGGACCCCATCCAGGAGGCCTAGGGAAGGGTGACCATGGGGTGGTCCTGCACGGCTTCCCGCAGGGCCGTAGGCGACCCGAGGAGGAGGAGGAGGAGGAGGAGGAGGGAGAGGAGGAGATGGAGGAGAAGGAGGAGGAGGAGGAGGAGGAGGATAAGGAGGGGTCGCCTAAGCCCTTCGGAGAAACCTTCCAGGTGGTCCCCCTCAGAACAGGGGGGGGATTCAAGACCAGCCCCCCCCCCCCCATGTGGACGAGGGGGCTACCCATTCCCCTCCTCCGCCCCGACCCCCCCCCCCTGGAGGCACGGGCCCCACTCTTCTCTCGAGTATAACGAAGGAGGACCCCTGACCCCTCTGGAGGGAACCCAGGAGAAGGAGGGCCAACAACATGAGGAACACGGCGCTCTTTTCTGCAGGGGAAGGGGCCCTTTTTTTCCTGCAGAGGCATCGAGCCGAACCGCCCAGAGGTATTATCCCTAATGCACAGATGGTGAACTCCCCTCCCCCCCTGCCACGTCACGACTCGCGCCGGCGCCGTCGGGGAATGAGCCGTTCTGAGTCACTCCCAGACGGCGCTGGCGAGAATCGTGACGTGACCGACCAGCCCCCTCTCCCCCCCTGGTGACGCCCGTCATTGCCAGAGGCCAGGGATAAAGAAACGGCGTCCTGGCTCACGAGCATTAAACAGATATCCGTATCCGTGCACTCGCGGTCTGGATTACAGGGCGCGATCCCGCGGATACGCGGTCGCACGGGGAAACTCCGAGCGGTACATCTGAAAAAAAGACGCCCCGCGTATGCGGGGTATCAGCCCAGGGGCCCAGCCCGCGAGGCCGCGGATGCGCATATGTTCTTCGCCCACGGCTGGCGGCGGCCACGGCGGCGGCGCGACGGCGACGGCGCGACGGCGACGGCGCGACGGCGAAGACGCGACGGCGAAGACGCGACGGCGAAGACGCGACGGCGAAGACGCGACGGCGAAGACGGGACAAGGCCAGAGAAGAACCCCGAGGCTGGAAATGGCACCGAGAACCGACACACACGCCCGAAATTCTCAAGCCTCGGCCCTATCGACACCACCGCCACCCCTCCCCTGGAGGCGGCGCGACGCCAGCGGCGCAAAGGCGGCGGCGACGGCAAAGAAGGGACAGGCTGGAGATAGGGGAACGAAAAATGGCATGAGCATAAAAACTCGGAGTTCCGCGCGAAATTCTCGGATCTGCGCTGGACCCCCTCCCTGGCGCCCGGAGCGCGCCAGGGGCGGTGCCGGAGGCGCCGCCGGGGGTCGCCAGCGCGGGATCGATCCAGGAAGCCCACGCGAAGCGCCCAAAGTGCATGATGTTGTGGCGTGGCTCCCTTCTTCGAGGGATGGGAAAGAGAGGGGGAGAGGCAGGAGGAGGGGGGATGATCCCGACCTCCTCATAGTTTGGGCGCCCGAATTATCCGGGGTAACTCGGGTCCGGGGTAACTCGGGTTTGGATTCTGGAAAAAGGAACCCGAGTTAGCCCTGACCCGAGTTACCCCTGATGATTCTGGGGCTCTGGACGCCCG
>CAUYUJ010010446.1:1249588-1278181 GCA_963575745.1 Prorocentrum cordatum | reverse complement strand
CCCTCCTCCTCCCCTCCTCGAGCCTCCCCCCCTCCTCCTGCAACTCTGCATGCATTATGTGTGGTATTCCCTTCCTCATCTCCCAACGTTCGGTGAACTTTGAAAGCATGCGCCTTTGCGCATGGGACTCCGCTGCGCTGGCATCGGTTGCTGTGTAGAGAAGACATGTGGGGACGTGTCTGTGCCGCGGCGGCGAAAAGGTCGAGCTTGTGAGACAAGGCTTCGGGACCAGATCCTTGGGAAATCCGTGTCTCAATGTCTCCCATCCGCACAAACACAGCGCGCAGAATAATCGCGTGAGGCGCGAGGGCGCGAAGAACATCGCGCGTTGCGCGTCGCGGACAGGCCGGCCGTCAGGCTGGCATGTAAGCGTGAGGGCGCGAAGAAAACACGAAGGCATCGCGTATCGTGGAGCGCGAGGGCGCGAACTGTGATCTGTAAGGTGCCATCCCTGAACGACCGCCGTCACGAGGAATGCCCCCAGTCGAGGCCCGAAGGTCCGCAGCGTACATCTCATGTAGGAGTGGAGTTGGATGACTGAGATTTCCTTCGCCCCGCCCCCCCCCCCCTTAGTGGCCCCGCATCGTGTGGAGGTGCACGGAGGATATCGCCGCAATCATCGTCCATTGGCTATCGATGCTGTGGTTTCCGTAGCTGTGTGTTCGAGGGAGACTGTCTCTTGTCATCCGGCGTGATATGGCGTCGAGAGCTGCTGGAGCGCACGTGCTGGTCACTGGAGGCCACGCTGGAGGCCACGCGGGCGGCGGCACACGCGCTGAACCTGGAGGCGTCCGACGCGCTGCTCGCGAGCCCGCCCAGGATGGGGGCCTGGGGCTTCGAGCCTATCTGGGAGGAGGAACACAGTCCAGATCGGCTCTTTTGGCCCTCATCCGTCCCCCTCGAGCTTGCGAAACCCAGCAAGGGGGGGCCAGGGCTGGAGGAGGGCCAAGAGAGCTGACCTGTACTTAGCGCTTCTGCTCCCAATTGTCTGCTGCAACAGTTCAAGAGTGGCCACATGACTGCCACCGACGTGTGCCTTTTGTCGCACCACTGCACGGCTGCAGGTGGCCAGCGGCTAGAATGGTTTGCGGGGGCCGATTGTGTTCACCTGGCCCCATGGATCCCTTTCTCTCCCACTCCCCTCCCCCCCCACGCGTGGGCGGGAGGAGTGACACCAAGGCTTCGAGCAAACCATTTTGGCCAGCTCTGGCCAGGCGGATCTGGAGTGGAAGATTTGGCCTCCCCACCTGGCGGCACGCACTACGCAGAGCATCTGCGAGAGGCGCTTGGGATTGACAGGATGGGAGCGCGCTTTTTTATCACAAAAGTTCCGATGTGGAGCTCTGACAGTCAGACGAGGCGGATCGTTGACTTTCCGCTCAGCCTTCCGCACGAGCACTTCGCATGGCTCTATTCTCGTTCGCCTGGCTCATTCGATGTGGCCGCTGCGGACCCCTCTTCGCTTCCCAGGCCGTACTCAACCCATCCCGTGACACTGGAACACGGCGTGTTGAGCTGCCCACTGGCGCTGTATAGTGACGGCGTGCCGTACACAAAAACTGATAGCTTCATTTGCTTTTATTGGAGCTGCCATTTGCAGCCAGGGGTGCGCCATCTTATTTGCACCATCCGAAAATCAGATCTTTGCGATTGCGGGTGCAATGGCTGGTGCACGCATCGCGTCCTTCACGACATCATTCGATGGTCGTTCACAGCTCTGGCAACAGGGACCTTCCCTGACTTGGACCATGAGGGCAAGCCTTTCGTGGATGAAATCCGCGCTGCGCGCAGAGGCTTTCCGATCGCAGATGGAGTCCGCGGCTGCCTTTGCGAATACAGGGCCGATCTTTTAGAGATCGCGTCGTCCCTGGGGCTTAAGCGGTGGAAAAATTTTAATAACCCATGTTTTTGTTGCAACGCAAAACGGGACGAATTATATAATTTCGACCGCTCCATTGCACACACGCGTTGGCTGGAACGCACGCCTGAAACATATCGGCGCGAAGTTGCGCTGGCGATGACGAAACGTCTCGTCAGTTCGAGACCCCTCTTACGAAGGCTGCTTCGCAAGATGAAGTTCGACAGCGCTCATGGCGGGCTGACGCTCAAAGAGGACTTCCCCCAGCTCCATCTGCGATCTGGCCACAGGCTTCTCGTGAACGACGCAGTTCGCGACATCCACGATGTTGAGAACATCGAGCTGCCTGCGTTCATTGACTTTTTTGACACGAGCGCGTCGTCGCAACTCAACGTCTTAACGCCTTTGTTCCACATCCCTGGTTTTGATACCAGCTGCGTCCATTTGGACGCAATGCACGTGCTGGACCTCGGCGTCAGCCAGTACGTTGCAGGTGCAGTTATGCACTCCTTGTGCGAGCGCAACTTTGCGCGCTCGACGAAAGCAGCGGGCCCGAAAGCCCTACCCCAAGGCGCGCAAGCTTGCAAATCATCGTCATTTCCTCCTCCTCCTCCTCCTCCTTCTCCATTCCTCTCCTCCTGCTCCTCCTCCTCCTCCTCCTGCCTTCTAGTCTCCGCCGCTCCCTCTCCCCTCCCTGGTCAGATCTTTCTCGCCTATGGGGGTGGCGCGCGCAGGGGTAATGCTTGAGGGCCCGCGTAATCACTCACCGACGATCGCAGAGCGCAGAACTTGTTTGCACTGCGCAGGCGCATGAAGAGTTTTTACAGCATGCGCCGTTTAAACAACCGCAAGCAGATCACTGTGATCAAAAAACTCAAATGGCAACAACTTTCGCCTGACGCGGAACATCCACGGCTCAAAGCCAAAGCGGCGCAAACCCGCAATTTACTTCCTCTCGTGCAATTACTTTGTGAGGAATACCCAACTTTTTTAGGCCCCAATGGGGCCGCTCTCTTGCGTGCCGCCAAGCATTTAAACGAGGCTCACACGGTGATGCGGCGTGAGCCGCGCAACTTTTCGGACGCAGGCCTGTCCAAGTTCCAGAGATCGGTGCAACGTTTCCTCGCAGCGTGGAAGGATTATGGCGGCCACCACGTTTTTAAATTCCACTCCATGTGGGATTTGGCGCGCCGCGCCGCGGTTCATGGAAACCCAATGTACTATTGGACTTATGCCGACGAACAAATGAATCGGCTCATGGGCACGGTGGCAAAAAGCCTGCATGGCGGCGACACGTTTTACCTCCGTTTTTTGGAGAAGGTCCTGTGGGACCCAGGTGCATGAGTTTTTTTTATAGGTGGAGGAACAGGAGGAACAACAGGAGGGGGGGGGGGGGATGAGTTGAAGCAGAGGAGACCCGTTCTGAGTGGAAGGACATCGGCGCTCTACTTCGTTCTTTATTTCAGCCGAAGGACATCGGCACTGTAGCTCGTTCTTTATTTGAGCCGAATGACATCGGCACTGCAACTCGTTCTGTATTTCAGTAGAAGGATTTGGCGCTGCTACGCATGTTCTGTATTTAAGTCGCCGCTGGGAGGATGATGGGGGAAGATCGAGGAGGATGGTACGTGATGGGAAGCCTGTGCCGCTGATCGTTGATGTGGCCAACCACTCTGTTCACCCGTGCTCGCCTATGTTCTTTATTTGAGACGAACCGAGTGGATATGAATTCTCGAAGGCCTGGGGGCAGGGGCGGTTAAGCCCCTGGGTCCGACCGCATAAACAATAACACGCACACACACACGCACACACACACACACACACACTACACAACCACACGCACGCACGCATTGAAGATTCGAATTGGTCACGCCATGCGTTCCGTTCCCGCGCGCTGGATGGACTCCGGGCTGCGCTCACGGCGTGACCAATCGAATGCCTGGGGGCAGGGGCGGGCAAGTGGGGCCCCCAGGCAAGGGAAACCAAACAACACCAACCACACACACACACACACTAACACTAACACTAACACTAACACTAACACTAACACTAACACTAACACTAACACTAACACTAACACTAACACTAACACTAACACTAAACACACACACACACACGCACAGGTCGAGACGCCTGATGTGAGGGCGCAGGGGGCCTATGGCCTCCTGGCCCAGCGCGGCGCCCACCGCGGGCTCCGATTGCGTTGATCGCCACTGCGGGGCGCATGAACGATTCCACACCTTCGCTCGCGTTTTTTTGTGCCTTCGTTCTTCAGACGCAGGACATGGCCCTGCTGTGCGTGGGGAGAGGGATCCGACCAAGGATCGGTATAAGGAGGAAGGTCGGCCTCCTCCTGTTCCTCCTCCTCCCCCTCCTCTTCCTCCTCCCCCTCCTCCTCCTCCTCCTCCTCCTCCTCCTCCTCCTCCTCATCATCATCGTCATCCTCCTCATCTCCCCCTCCTCCTCCGCCCACTCCTCCTCTTCCTCCTCCTCCTGCTCCTCCTCCTCCTTGCCTTCCTCCTCCTCCTCCTCCTCCTCCTCCGCCTCCTCCTCCTCCTCCTCCTCCTCCTCCTCCTCCCCGTGGAGGAGGAGGAGGGGGATTGCTGCCTGTGGTGCTGCCCTCGCTGCAGCACTTATAAGCCGTCATTCAGCGACGCGCAGAGGCCGCCCGTGTTCGTCCTACGCCCGATCGCTACGTTATTTGCTGTGCTTTATTCATGTGGAGGAGGAAGAAAAAGGAGGAACGGTCGAGGAGGAACGCGCCTTCGATTAGCAAGGCAAAATATATGTTTCACCATGGCAACATGTTATCAACATGTTGTTGTGCACCCGCCCTGTTTCCCCTTCTTCTTCCTTACCCTCGACATATCCCTCCTCCTCCTCCTCCTTCTACAGGGCGAAGCCTTCGTTCTTTATTGAGACGAAGGACATGGCACTGCTGCCATGCGACGTATTGCGTCGCCGCACTTTGACGGAACTGGCCGCGCCTTGATCAGGAAAACCCAAAAGGAACCCCGAAACAGGCCCAACAAGGGGGCCTGGAGGAGGAAAACAAACAGAGGAGGAGAAAAGGAGGAGGAGGATGGAGGAGGAGGCACGAGGTTCATGTTTCACTGTGTTTCACCATGGCAACAACATCGATCTGAGTTGCTGTGTTCCCGCCTTCGGGCGGAGCGTCGTCCCTGGAGGTCGGCCACAGGGCGGTCTGCTGTGCGATCGTGCCGCCGTACGTACGTCGCCGAAGTTGTTGTGAAACAAAAGAAGGAACCCCCAAATGGAACCCCAGCGGGCCCAGACCCCAAACCCTAAGGCAAAAGGAACCCCAAACGGCCTACGCCCAAGTACAAGACAGGGAGGCCCACGCCCAAAGAGGCCCAGACCCAAAGGGGGGCCCAACAAGCTAAAAGGCAAAAAACTACCCTTTCCTGCTGCTGCTGCTGCTACGGCTGGACCCTATCTAAAGGCTCGCGCCTCGACCGTCGCCGCGCATTCATTGCATGGCGTTGCGCTGCTAGGTTGCATTGCATTCCGTTGTTCGCCATGAACAAAACAGGTGCAAACCACACCATGCTTATACATATGATAACATGCGTGTAACACTTCAACATATCATGTTGCAACTCAACAATGTGGGTGTCCTAATTTTTTCCGCACGGCGCGATTATCATAGCCAGGCTCGATTCATAATCGATGCTCGTTTCATGGTCGTGATTTTTTCGATGCTCTAAGATGTGTGGGGCACTGGCGCAGCGCGGGGACCAGAAGGCCTCAACGAGGCCATTGGGAAGTTCGTAGGTTTGTTTGAGGAGGGGCACATCCCGGCCCGCGGGATTCCAGAGTACCAGCAGGCCAAGTATCGAGGACGAGGCAAGGGTTGGAAGTACAATCGCGCCCCAGGTCTGCCGCCGAGCCCTGGACCGCGCCCCGCGGCCAGCCAGGAAGCCACGTGCTGGGGGCGCGTCACCGACTGTTTGCGCGAATTCGGGCGCGTCCAGGCCCGGGGCTCGCGCGGGCAGTTTAGGATTCGCGCCTCGCTCCTGGCTAAGGTCTGCCAGGGGCCTAAGGCGTTGCATAGCGCTTCCCCCCGGCTCATCCCAGCGCGCTCCGTCGCCGAGCCGAGCGCGGTGACCCCCGCAGGTCTGCGCGACTTGTCGAAGATGGCCGGCAGGCGCTCTGAGTCGCACGGGTGGGGGTCCACCCGCAGACGGTCGGCTGAGCGGAGAGAGTTCGTCGAGGGAGCCGTCGCGAGCGGCGGCAGCAAGGCGCGCAGATGTAATTGCTCGTATTCCTGTTAGGTGGCGCCCCGCCCATCCGATGCGCGGAGAGAATCCCCCCAGGTCCCGAGGCTGAACTCAACCAGGTCACGGAGGATTGGGAGGGGGTCTGGAAGTGCCCGAACGAGGGTGAGGACCACGAGGAATGCATGCAGGAGCTGAAAAGACTCCAGGAGGCCCACGAGATTCCCGAGGTCCGTTATGACCCTGATCGTATACGCCAGGTTGCGAGCGGAGTCTGGACGCCACGTGGGATTGATCGCCTTGTTCCAGGGGACTTCACGGTGTTGGAGTATCAATGTCTTGAGGGGCTCGCGTTCCTGTTGGGATGGATGTTGGCCCGATGTTTCTTTCCGTCGCAATTCAGTTTGACCCCGGCGCCCTCCCTGCCCAAACCCGAGGGAGGCGCGCGGCTAACTGGGCTGCTGAGCATGCCGGTGCGCCTCTGGGCTCGCTATCCCCGCGATGCGAGTCGCGCGTGGGAGCCCACGCACCAACGCGCACATTCTCACGGTTCGCGCGGCAGGCCTTGCAAGAGAGAGCGGTATGGGAGCAGTCTTTCGGCAGCGAGCTGGCGGTTGTGTCCAACGCGCATGCTGCGAACACCTTTGTCGACCTCAGAGAGATCGCGTTCTGTGGTCGCTTAGAGGGGGGGGGTGCAGACTGGCCCCCCCAGCCCCGCCCCTCCCTCCCCTGCCCCCTCTCTCCTCGGGCCGGCGCGTGCGTCGGCGGCGGCTGGCGGCGGCGGCGGGGGCGGCGATTTCTTTTTCTAGGCCGGCGCCGGCGACTGCGGCGGCGGGCGGCGGCGGCGGGGAGCGTCGACGAGGGCGACAGTGGTGGTGGTGGTGAGTTGTGGTGGCGGCGGTGGCGGTGGTGGTGGTTGCGGTGGTGATGGTGGTGGTTTGTTGTGGCGGTGCTGCTGGTGGTAGTGGGTGGTGGCGGTGGTGGTGGCGGTGGTTTGGTGGTGGTGGTGTGGTGCTGGTTTTCGGTGGTGGACGTGGTGGGTTGTGGTGCTGGTGGTGGTGGTGGTTTGGTGGTGGTGTTGTGGTGGTTTGCGGTGGTGGCGGTGGGTTGTGGTGGTGACGGTGATTTGTGGACGTGGTGCTGGTGGTGGTGGTGGCGGTGGTGGTGGTGGTGAATTGGTGGTTTGGTGGTGGTGGGTTGTGCTTCTGGTAGTGGTGCTTGTTGCGGCGGTGGTGGTGGTGGCGGCGGTGGCGGGTTGTGGTGGTGGTGGTAGTGGTGGTGTGTTTTTGTTGTGGTGGTGGTGGTGGTGGTGGTGATGGTGAGTCGGTGGTGGTGGTGGTGTTTGTGGTGGCTGTGGTGGTGGTGTGGTGGTGGTTTGTGGTGGTGGTGGTGGTTGGTTGTGGTGGTGGCGGTGGTTCGTGGAGGTGGTGGTGGTGGTGATGGTGGTGGCGGTGAGCGGTGGTGCTGGTGGTGTGGTGGTTTGTGGTGGTGGCGGTGGGTTGTGCTGGTGGTGGTGGTGGGTGGTTGTGGTGGTGGCGGTGGTGATGTGGTTGATTGGTGGTGGAAGTGTTGGTGTTTTTTTGGTGGTGTTGGTGGTGGCGGTGGTTGTGATGGTAAGTTGTGGTGGTGGTGGTGTTGGTGGTGGTGGTGGCTGTGGTCGTGGTGGTGGTGGTTGCGCGGTGGGTTGGCGGTGGCGGTGGTGGTGGTGGTGGTGGGTTGAGGCGGTGGTGGTGGTAGTGGTGGCGGTGGTGGTAGCGGTGGTGATCGTCGCTGCGCCCCCGCCGTCGCCAGCGCCAGCGCTGGCGCTGCTGGCCGCCGCCAGTGCCAGCGCCGGCGCGAGGGGGGGGGTCCAAGCCCCCCCCCGCGCGCTTGGCGGGGGGGGGGTTCAACCCCTCCCCCGCCCCTCCCCCCTTGGGCTGCCTCTGGTCATCGTCGCTGCGCCCCCGCCGTCGGCGCCGCTGGCGGCCGCCGACGCCAGCTCCGGCGCCGAAAGGGGGGGGGGTGGGGGGTAGGGGGGCCCCTATGGTTTCGATCGACGGCGCCGAGCGTTGGGGGGGCCCGCGCCCTGGTTCGAAACGCGCCGCCGAATGTTCCCAATGCAAGCGCCCGTGAAACGCGTTCTCTCCGACCTCGCGGAGGCGCGCGCGCAGGCGCGACATCGTGATCTGATTGCAGCAGCACGCAAGCATGGGCTTCCGCTCTCCTACCTTCGGCTATGCTTGAAGACATGCCATGCTCCGCGATGCCTGTTGCTCTGAAAACGCGCGTCTGCTCCCGCTTGCATCCTCGGCGTGATCGTGGCGGGATGCGGTTTTGCGACGACACTACAGTATGTCATGTTGCTGGGCGTTCTGGATTATCGCATGCAGTGGTTTTGCCACGCGCGCTTCTTCAATGCGGTCGATGATATCACTGCGTTCGAACGATCATGTTTGGTTCTGCAATGGTTGTTGGCGAGGAGGCGCTGGTGGCCACGCTAGCGCTGCGTCGCATGCTCGAGGATTGACGGCTCGTCGTGTCTCGTGCAAAAGGAAAGGTCGCTGCCGCGACTTCTGAGCTTGCTACCAAGAATGCTGCCCGCTTGAAAAGCTGGGAATTCCGTTCCACATATCATGCCAATAATCTCGGGACGGGTTGCGCGCAGCGAGGCCCGCGACGCGTCGCTGTCGTCTCTGGTAGACTGACTTGAGTGATGGCCCGAGTTGGCCGTTTCCGTTCCTTTAAATTCAAATTTTGCAGGTTCACGACAGCCTCGAAGGCGGGGGCCCGCGCGTGGAGTCAGTGCATGAGGTCTCTCGGGCAGGCTTCTTTCTCGGCTTCGTGGGGCCATCGCCGCGAGGTTCTCTGGGCCAGCCAGAGGCCTCCCCCGCGCTATTCAGTTCTGGCCCTCGCCAGGGCCCGACGCCGACCTTGCCTTCGCCAGTCATTCCTTGCCTCTAATGTCTCGGGGCAGTGCCTCTGGGGGGGGGGGGGGGCGCCGCGGGGGCGTCTTTCAGGCCATGTTAGAGCTCCGACAGCAAGGCAACTTTGGCTGGTCCGCGGTCAAAGGTCCGACGGGAGCTGCGATAATGACCCTCGATCGGTTTGGGTGGACTCCCGAGAGCTATCGCGCCCGGCGCCTGCAGTCTGGTTTGGCGGTCGATCTCGAAGCGGTCCGCAGGGTTTCGTTGAAGCAGTTCGCTTGCGATGACCTCCGCCGACAGGGCAAGGGCCTCCAGGCCAGTCTTCTTGCCGCCCATGTTGCAGGTGGCCTAGTGGCCCAGTTCGCGCTGCGCCGGGATCGTCGCGCGCTTGATGTGCGATGCCAGCTCTGCCTAGGGGGGCGAGGCACGTCGCGCCGCAGGTTTGTCGTTTGCGAAGGCCTAGCAGGCGGGCGGGCGCGTTCAGAGCGCGATGGGAAAGTCAGGAGTTGGAGGCGAGGCGACGACGACGACCCTTTCCTCGCGAGGTGCATCCTTCTCTCCCCCGCCAGGTTCACGCCGAGCCCCCGGCGCCCCCAGGCGCCATCCAGCGGCGAGTTCGCCCGCGCGACGGGCCCCTTCAAGGCTGCCTCTGCGCGGATGGATCTGCTCTTTATCCCGCCCTGCCAGTTTTCGCCGTTGCTGCTTGGGCGGCGGCGATGATGGGCGCGGGGGCAGGTCCCAGCAAGTGTTTGTGGCCCTCTGCTTCGTGCTCTCCACTCCGCGTGCGGGGCAGAGGTGCACGCAGTTCTGGTGGCGTTGAGATTTTCGGGGCCCAGCGACGTCGAATTGGGTTGCGATTGTCAGCCGGTCGTGAAATATTAGGACCGAGGCTTGGACAGCGATGTCTCTTACTTTCGCGTGCCGGGCTTGTTGGGGACATGTTGTGTCGACGCGGAGACCGCAGGGGGCCCTTTAAGGCGTCGCATGTCCCTGCCCACAAGTCCTGGCCACAATCGCTCCAGTTGGGCGTGTCGTTCTTGGCTTGGAAAGGGAACCGCGCTGCTGATGGGGCCGCCATGGGAGCGGCAAAAACGGCCCCAACTCCCGATGGTCCCCGCGAGTGCTTCGAGCAGCAGAGAGAGCGTTTGCAAGTCCTTGGCAGACATGCCGCGGCCATGCTCGAGGTCGCTGGACGCCCTGTCTTTCGAGATGATGCGAAGGTAACGTCCAGGGCGCAGCGCCCGCCAGGGGCCCGGATTATTCTCTGCCCAGACCCTAGTGGTCACGTTGGGAAGAAGGGGAAAGGATGGCTTTGCGCGCGTTGCCTTGGTCGCGGGTGCAGCTGGGCCCACCTCGCCAGCAATCGCTGTTTGGGCCTCCCGCGGATATGTCGGCAGTCTCGCGCGTCCCATCGCCTGCGGGGCGGCGATGCTAGAGCCCCCCCCCCCCCCCCCACCCGAATGTTTGGTGCTCCAAGTTCGTTTTTTTCGCTCGGCGTCGGGCGCAGCGGATCGTTGCCCCGGCAGGATTCGCGGCGACGCCGCCGCCCGTTCGCTCGAGATGCCGGGGCAGGGACTCGACCCGAACACCAATGCCTCCTTTGGGCGAAGTGTTCGTCTCTAGCGAGAGAGGATGGCTGCGCGCTCAGGTTGGGTGTTTATTTATGTATACACACACGTTTGCGTGGTTCCCAGTCAAGGCTCTGCTTTGCCTGGGCGAAGCGGATGCGTGGCCGAACTAGGGCTGGACTTGGAACAGGAGGAGGAGGAGGAGGAAGAGGAGGCTTGGGACAGAGTTGCGCTGGCACTCTGGGAGGTGAGTTCCCCCTCCGGCTTCACCTGGCGCACCCGGGACACCCGGAGCACCCGGAGCACCCGGAGCACCCGGATCACCCGGAGCCCCCGGAGCATGCAGGGCACCCAGAACACCCAGGCCGCCCGGAGCACCCGGGGCACCCGGAGCGCCCAGGCCACCCGGCGCACTCGGCGCACCCGGAACGCCCAGGGCCCCCGGAACCCCCGGGCAGCGCGGGCCACTGGCACGAGCAGTACGCGCGGAGCACCCAGAGCACCCGGGGCACCTGGAGAACCCAGGACGTCTCGAGTGTCGAGGAAGAAGAGGAGGAGGATCGGATGAGGACGAGGGGAGCTGGATAGGAAGAGGAGGAGGAGGAGAAGGAGGAGGAGGAGGAAGGAGGAGGAAGAGGAGGAAGAGGAACAGGAGGATAGGATGAGGAATGGGTGGAGGGGGATCGGATGAGGAATGGGTGGAGGGCGAGGGATGAGCTGAGGCGCCAGGATGAGGAATGAGGGGGCTCGGACCTGTATAAAGAGAAGAGGGAGAGATAGAGAGAGAGAGAGAGAGAGAGAGAGAGAGAGAGAGAGAGAGAGAGAGAGAGAGAGAGAGAGAGAGAGAGAGAGAGAGAGAGAGCGAGAGAGAGAGAGCGAGAGCGAGAGCGAGAGCGAGAGAGGAGAGAGAGAGAGAGAATAGAGGAGAAGAGAGGAAGAGAGAGAGGAGAAGAGAGAGAGTGAGAGAGAGAGAGAGAGAGAGAGAGAGAGAGAGAGAGAGAGAGAGAGAGAGAGAGAAGAGAGAAGAGAAGAGAAAAGAAAGAGAAAGAACAGAGATGAGAGAGAGAGAGGGAGAGGGAGAGAAAGAGAAAGAGGAAAAGAGAAAGAGAAAGAGAAAGAGAAAGAGAAAGAGAAAGAGAAAGAGAAAGATTAAGAGAAGAGAGAGAGAGAGAGAGAGAGAGAGAGAGAGAGAGAGAGAGAGAGAAAAAAAAAAAGAGAGAGCGAGAGCGAGAGAGAGGAACACAGATAGGGAAGAGTGGAGGCCTCCAGCAGTTGGGTGATGGCACGACTGAGGGGCAGGATGGGCATGCGAACGAGCAGAAGGCCCCTTTGGTCCGTCCTGCGTTCTCCAGGGGCCATCTTGGGCTGTCCTGCGGCCATCTTGGAGGCCTCTTTGGCTATTAATTTGAAGCCCTCTTGGGCCGTCGTAGGGCCAGATTGGAGCCCTTTTGGTCCGTCTTGAGCTGTTGACAACGAGAAAAGCAGAGCGTCTTTCGAACGCCTAAGGGAAGGGCGCGATTTTGACCTCGCCCCCCTCCTCTTCCTCCTTTTATTCCCCCTCCTCCTCATCTTCCTCCGCGCCCCCTCTATCTCTAATCTACCTCCTCCCACTCCTCCTCCCCCTCCTCCTCCTCCTCGCCCTCCCCCCCTCCTCCTCCCCCTCCAGCTGCCGCGGTTGCTCGAGCGGTTCAGATGGCAGCAGGCCAGACTTTTTTCGCGGCAACCACAGCTGGGGGCTTCCTCGCTTCCCGCCTCTGCGCGTGCGAGCCGTGGCTGGGGAGTGCGAAGGTGCTCGGCTGGAACCCTCAGAGCGCCCGTGGGGATCGGCTCGATGAGATTGTCTTGGCGCGCAGGTCGTTTGACTTTGTCTTGCTGGGGGGGGGGGGGGGGGGGGGCGCAGGCGTGCGAACGACATGCAGAAGAACCCCTTCAGCGCCGAGTCCAGGGGCATTTGGTCATCGAAAGTGAATTCAGTCCTGGATATTACACTAATAGTAGTACTGGTTGTGCAGTGATTTTTCATCGGGCCTATCGGCTTGGCGACCTGGTTCGAGCGTGGGCGAGCCCGAAAGGGGCGGGAGGACGGGCACTAGCAGTGAGAGTGAAGCGCAGCTGTCAAGATTTCTGCCTGGTGGTGCTCTACTTTCCGCCCCAGCCGAGGTGGGCAGCGGAGGTCCCCCACAACCTGGAGACGACGCGCAGTCTCGGCAAGTGGCTGGACGAGGTGCTGAGCAGCCTGCCCGTGCGCTGCTGCCCCATCGCGTTCACGGGTGCGAACGACGGCATCGGCCTCAGCCGTCAGTCCGCGAAGTGGCAGCACGTCGACGACGGGGTGGTGGCAGAGGAGGCAGCGACACGAGAAGCACGACGGCACGGAGCAGGTGAAACCCTTCGTATATAGGCGGCGAAGCACCACTTGCTGGCGGCGAATGCGAGATATGGAGTTTGCCCTACGTACTTCGGCACGAAGGGCGGGATCTCGATGATTGACTACGTGTTCTTCCCCTTCGGGATGGCGGGCGCTATTGAGCAGTGAAGGAGACAGTGAAGACGATGGGGCGCCTCGTGTTGGCGGATTCCCGCGAGATCCAAGAGCTGGCCGCTGTCGTGTTCAACAAGTTCGAAACGAAGAAGGGCGGCCTGTCCGAGCAGCAAGAGGCGACGGGCAAGGCGTACGACGCGCAGTCCACCGCCCTGCGCGAGAAGGCCAAAAACGGAGAGCAGGTCGACTACGAGAGCAGGGGGCCGCCGCACGTGGCGATCTTCGCAGCGTCGGTGAAGTGGTGGGGCACGCAGGACAACCCTGCCAAACAGGAGCTGACCGAGGGCTCTGCGAGCCTGTGGAAGGACGTGATCATGCGCTTCACTCCCCAGCAGGTGGCGGCCCTGGTACCTTACTTCCGTTGGAAGCCGCACAGGGGCAAGCCGAACAAGGGCAAGGACGAGAGCAACAGCGACGACATGCAGGAGGACGCGAAGGGCACCGACAAGGGGATGATCATGTGCGCGGTGGGGCTCTCTCACCTGAACGGCCCGAAGCTGTCGACGTTGCTGGCCGAGGCGATGGCGGACAGGAAGGCGATCCACAGGCCAGGCACAGCCCCTCCAGGTCCGTTGCACCGCCAGCTTTCGAGGATGATCAACGAGATTTGAGTGCTTCTTCGACGGCGGGCCCACGTTCATCTACATCGGGGAGTCAGGTCGACAATTGTGGAGATGCTGGGTATCGTGGGCCTGGCCAGAGCATCTTTTCAGTGAGGGACTCGGTTTCCGAGTCAGCGACGCCCGCGGCTCAGACTTGTTTTGCGAGTCCGACGGGGTTCGATTGGCGTCAGAGCGAGAGATTTAGGGCTTTACAGGCTGCTGGCCATCTCCCGCCGAGACCCCCTCCCCGTCCTCTCTCTGCCCCGACGTTGACTCCCCCTCGACGGGCGCCTCGTGGGCGCGGTAGGGGCTCCAGTGGGAAAGGTAGGTCTCAGCCCCCTCGGAGGCCCCCCTCGAGGCCGAATGCCTCTGGGCGGGGGGGTGCCTCCTCGCGGGGCGGTGCGTCAGGCGGCGGTGCCTGATCGAGGGGGGTGGGGGGGCTAGCAAGGTGGTTCTGGCCCTGGTGGCTCCACCGTGTTGGTCTCCTTCCCCCTTGATGTGGGTGCCAATGCCACGGCGTGTGCACGGCTCTCACTTTAAAAAACGGCGGGATTATGATTTCGCCCCTCAGAATCCAAGCTTTGCTGACTTTCTTTTGTTGCGTCGAGGCTAAGCTGGCGAGGGATTCCATGAGCTAGTCAGTCAGTCAGTCCCCTCCTCCTCCTCCCCCTTCCTATCCTCCTCCTCGTCCTCTTCCCCGGGGTCCTCCTCAAGTCCTTCTATCATCCTCCTCTTGCTTTTCCTCGTCCTCGTCGTTGTATCCTCGTCGTCGTTCTCCTCCTTCCCCTGCGCTACTCTTCCTGCCCTCCCCTCTCGTCCTTCATTGCCAATGTTACAATGTATGTTGCGTTCTACGTCCCAGGGCCGTTCAGTTCGCTCCCGCGAAAACCCACCCTTCTCATACTTCTGCGCACCTCTTCTGCGCCCCCATTCCTCCTCCCGGCTTCTCCTGACCCATCCTTATCTTCCTTCGCCTCTTCCGTCGTCGCCCTTGGTCCCCACGTTCTCCTCTGTCCTCCTATTCCTCCTTTTCTTCCACCTCCCCCCCGCCCTCGTCCTCCCCCGTGCCATTTCCCATTCGTGCGCCCAGCTTTTGCGGGTCAAGCTAGGGGCGCCGGGCCATCTTGACTCTGCAAGGACGCAGGTCCGCGGCGTCTTCGATGTGCACGGGCGCCGCGGGAGGTTCCAGTTCGAGGTGGGCGCCGGGACCGCGGCGGCCCCTGCGGCGCACGTCTACGAAAACGCGCCGTCCCCCGCGGAGGTTCGGCGCCGCTTGGCCGAGCAAGGCCGGGGCGTGCACTCGCCCAAGGCAGCGGCGGACGACCGGGCCATCAAGGTCCAGCGAAGGAACGTCAAGGACGAGCTGGAGCTGCAGGGCATGTGGAGCCGCGCCGCCTGGGACAAGCTGGCCGAGTGGTTCAGCAAACCGCAGAGGGGCCTCGCGCAGGCGGCGTTCCCGGCCGCTCCTGCTGAGGCCGCGGGCGACGAGAAGGCGACATGGAACGGCGCGCCAGGAAGGACCGCTCGGAGTCGAATTGCCTTCGGCCCATTCCGCCATCGCGTTTCGCATGCGGCCCAAGGGCCTCTTGGATGCCTCTTAGGGAACGCGGGCATGCTTTTGGGGGGGGCCCTTCGGGCCCGCTTCGGGGCCCCCTTGGAATCCGGGGGGGCTTCGCGGGAGCCTCTCTGGGGCATGTTGGGGCGTCTCGGGCGCTCCTCAGGGGCGGGCAGGGGGCCTCTCGGCGGTGTCGGGGGCCATCTCGCCACGGGGCGGCTTCAGGGATAGTTCGGGCGCCCTCGAGGGGCGGCGCAGCGATGTCAGACGCATCGCATGGAACGCAGAGAATTCCAAGGGGCCCGAGGACAGTCGAAGACGCGCCTGGCGCGCGGTGGCGGACGCGCGGCGCTGCTCAAGGAGAACAAGCGCCTCCGCGAGGAAAACAAGGAGAAAGACAAACGCATCGAGAACATGGGCGCAGACTGCATCGCCTTGGAGGAGAAGTGCGACGCCCTGCTCAACGGGGAGCGCGCGAACGGCGACGCCGACGCGGCGAAGCCCCCGCAATCGGATCCGGGCGAGTGCGGCTTCATGGCGGGCCACTCGGACGAGTGGCGGGCCTTGTTGCACGGATTCGCAGTAGCTGGGATAAGTTAGTTTTGCGCTCGCGACGCTTCCTCCTCCGCCTCCTCCTCCTTCCTCCTCCCAGCTGCCGGTTCAGACGTGCGCAGCGCGCGGGCAGCCCGCTCCAAGGTAGGAAACCTTCCCTTTCAGGAGCGAGGATACTGTACCTCACTTCCCCCTCTTGCAGGAGGCATACTGCATGCGCGAAAAGAGTTGGGAGGTTTCTGGCAGCTGTACTGACGAAGAGAATTATGAGAGTGTGCACATACAACCCGTTGTCAGCATCGCACGAGAGGCACGAAGATATATCCAGTGAGTTGGGATCGTGGGACGTGGCGCTGGTATCTGGTACATGCCAAGTTGCACGGCCCGACCATGGAGCGCAGCAACATGCACGCGCGCGACACTGGGGAGTGCACTTTGGGAAGAGGAAGGGAAAGTTAGTGTCGGACGCATGCGGGGTCACGATTCTGGTGCACAATCGGATACCTAGCAGAGCACTGCACACTGTATATGTACCTCCAGAGCAAATACGAGGGCGGGCGGGCGGCGTTCGTATTCAGACGACTGAAGTTGACATCGTGGCCTTCTGTATCTACCTCGCCCCGATGAGTGATGCGAAGCACACACTGGTCGCAGAAAGGATATTCAGGTGGATAGACCAGCAGTTGGACGCACTGGGGGTGAGATGTGCTATTATAATAGGAGGGGGCGTGAATAGTGGACTAGGAATGCATGGGGATGACGATGGTACCATGCAGAGGACAAGAAGCGCGACCCTAGGAGGAAAGAGCCTTTGTTGCGAGAACGAGAATGGTAGGGCATACAGAGAGCTCTGCTACAAGAACGGACTGGCAGTGGCAATTACTTTCTACGAACATGGGCCCACCTTCTATGGCCCCAAGGGGCAAGAGTCACATATTGATCACGTGGCTGTCCCCATCGGGGCCATCCCGCTTGTCTCTCAGCGCAGCTGCCTGTATAGAGCAGCAAAAAGATTCCAGATGATCCCAGATAGAAGGTTCAGGGACCACATCCCGATTGGTATACACGTGGAGATGTCAGTCACCAACCACGGGTACCCGACAGGTGACAATGACAAGATAGATCGGGGGTGCTTGATGAGGTGCCTGCAGAAAGGCTACAGCAGAGAAGAGCTGTTCACTAAGATAGACGAGCAGATAAAAAAGGTACCCATTGATATCTGGGAGCAGCCGCATTCTAAGAAGTCGCCTGAATTCTTATGGAAAAAGTACGTGGGGTGTGTGTGAGCGCGGCGTTGCATGGCACGTTCAAGCAGGGGGCGCGCAGCAAAGACAGCACATACAGCATGATGCGTACGAGAAGGATGCAGTTATTGGAGGAGGGGGGCAGCACAGAGAAGGACTACACGAGGATGGCACAGAGGCTAGCAGGACAACGGTGGAGGAGGAATTAAAAAAGAGTTACAGCAGCACTGAAGGAACTCAGGGAAGCACACGTAGCTGCAGAGCGAGAAGGTATCGTTCGAGAGATCTGGGGGGCATGCAAAGAGAACAGATTCGCTGACATGCACAGACAAAGGGTAGAGCATCAGCGGAACGGGCGGGGGCCAAAGAAGAGATTCTACTTCAGCCACCGTTGTCGCTGGTCAGGCGAGCAGTGGAGAGAGGAGCTAGGTCGTGATCCGCATGAGGGAGGGCTTGCGTGCACCCCGCTCGATTGGGAACAGACTAGGCAGGACCATGCGAACGACTGCGAGCTGGACGATGGTGACTTTCCATTCCTCCCCTCGGACGGCGATCTAAAAACCAGAGTGCCGAAAGATTTGTGGGCCATGAAAGCGCATTGCAGAAAGGCAAGAAAAACGAGCATATCCAGAGTGGGGTCTCCCTGTTGAAATCGCGTGGATGCTGATTGAGCCAAGTATTAACCTGTCTGGACCAACCGAGAAAACAAAGAGACTAGAAACAAAAAGGATTAGAGAAGCAGAGAAAGAGGAAGACGAGGGCGAGCTTGAGAAGCGCAGCACGCACTTCACCCTAGCTAAAGGAAGAAAGATCCTGCAGACGTTAGGTCGGGACCCAGGTGAAACAGTAGGAGCACGTCAGCGAGCAGAGGGGGCGCCAGCGCAAGAAGTTATCGAGGACCCGCGCTGGCAGTTTGGCAGAACGGAACTTTCGGGAGTGGGAATGCCTTTATTTAAGGTAGTAGAGTACGACGCGCCGAAGATGTTGCTGAAGATTATGGAGCACTTCAGACAATGCCAGACTATGCCGCTAGACATGCAACGATCGCACAGCTTTGCAGCAGAGAAAGCGAATAATAAGATAGGAATAGCGGGGAAGCGCATCATGCACGCATACTGCGCAGCTGTCATGGCATGGCACAGTGGGACACACAGAAGAGCGTTGCACATTGCCCGACCTCACTTTGCACACGGAGGACTAGCGCATAGGTCACGGGAAAATGCAGCGCTGGTGTTGTTGGCCACGAAGTGGAGGTGTGAGCAGGCAGGGAGATCGCTTACCATGAGCAACTTTGATTGCACAAACGCATTCGCGTCGACCGACAGAGCGGTACTCCGAGAACAAATAGATCGCACCACCGAGGAGCATGACATCCCGTATGCATACGGAGCGCTGGAGCACACTGCTTTGTCCCTACAGGCAGCCGGCGAAAGAGTTGACTTGAAAAAGCAACAAAGGGGCCCAGATGGGCTTCACGCTGGCTCCGCGTGGCTTTAACGATAGCTACAGCCCAATCGCCGCAGGCTGGCTAGAGGGGGAGGGATAACAGGAAGGACAGCAGGGTGAACGACACTCAGCGCCCCATAAATGAGCAGCACTACGACTTGAGCATTAGCACCTTCATGGATGATATTACAAAAAGTAAGATGTTACCTTCCGCAGCAAGAAAAGAGGAAGTGGTAGAACAGCTGAACCTGGTAAGTGGTAGACTCGAGGAGGCACTAACAGCAGGAAGCTGGCGGCTCAACCCTGGCAAGACAAACCACCTTCTAGTTTTACGAGGTGAACGAAGCTACCAGAGCACTCAAGCACTGAGGAAGCAGACGAGTGGACTCAGGGGAGGGGCCTTGCGAGAGATGAGAGTGTTGGGGGCCCTACATACCTTCGGACCAGGGACTGGGGAACGAGAGAAGGAGGCGCTGCGACGCAGCAAGAGCAGCATGGAGACAGTGTAGCACGTTCTGGTCGTCCAAGACCCCGAAGGTTATCAAGCGCAGCATGTTCATGGCATTTATTGTGGGTGCAGCATTGAGTGGGTTGTCATGGTTTGTGATGCGTAAGAAGTACACTGACACGATCGACACTATTCTGTGTAAGTTACTCGGGTACTTGCCGAGGGGAAAGAACTGTTGGACTGACGAGCAGGGAAGGAAGATGACAACGGCGGTGGAGGAGGTGTTCAGGGAATGGAGGATCAACAGGAGCGCAGACGAGCTCAGAGCCAGAAGGCTAAAGTGGTACAAGCGCTGGTCCAAATCCCCGAACGACCATGAGGCAGTCATAGCAGCAGTATTCGGCACGTCTAAGAGTGGCCAGAGCATAGGGATAAAGCGCACCAGTGAGCACAATAACATTACACAGCCCACACCGTGGGCCAAGCAATATTTGGAGGACATGCGCTATCTTGCTAACCATGGCGAAGAATTTAAAGAGTGGTACGATAAACGGCCGAGGGTTATGAGTTTATTTACAGATGGAACCGAAGAAAAAGAGAGGTGGCTTAAGACTGACCCTTCACAGTGTTGAATAGCATAGCAAGAGAATGGAAACAAAGTAGACCACAAACAGAAACCAAAGAGCCCGAATAGTTATACCCAGCAGAACTGGATAAAAGATTTTGGCGTGACTATAAGAGCGCGAACTCGGAGGGGGCAGACGTTGTATGTGGATGTAGATTTCGGACAGCAGCGGCACTGGCAGCACGCAGGAGAGTGCAGCACAATATAGAGCCGCTCATACCTAAGCTTGTAATCACGAACCAGTGCCCGTGGTGCAGATCGATCTTTTCCAGTGAGAGAGCGGCAACCGACCATGCAGCAAGGGCAGCAGAAGGGGGCGGGCATCTGCTACATTGCTTCTTCGAAGTGGGAACACAAGCTGATTGAGGCAAGAGAGAGCGAGCTGATCTGTAGTGTTTGCCAGTATCAAGCTAGCAGTTTCGAAGACTTCCAGACGCGCGCCACGTGCCACCATCCTGGACCGCACACAGTACGATGTGGCAGAGATGAGGGTGTCCTGGGGGTCGGCGAAGAAGAAGAGGGCGGTGGAAGGAGCCAGCGGAGCGGACAGCAGCAGTGGGGGCCAGCAGCTATCTGGGAAAGGAGGAGGTGGCAGGGGCAGATGGCACAAGCAAGTGAGAGCAGACAACGTCGCCGCAGCCCCAGAACTCCAGCAAGCTTTGGTCGCTGTCCAGAAGCTAGCCCTCCGCGTCGCAGCAAAGCAGAGAGACATGGCCAACGTGCACCGAGTTCTGGATCCCCCCATCGCGCAGCCACAGTCGTACGAGAAGGTTTCGAGGCTGGACAGGGGTACCGCCAGGCTGTCAAGGAAGCGGGAAAGGGACACAAGCTGCCCCCCCCCCCCCCCCCCCCCCCCCCCCCCCCCACACGTGCACATAGCGGCGGGGGTGGTCGGGGCGATGCACGACGCGTTCGGGGGCGAGGGGACCGAGGGAGAAGCCAAGAAAGTACTCGCGTCTTGGATGGAAGCAGCAGGTCCAGAGGAGTACGGGAAAGCATACGTGGACGAATGTTTCAGGATGTTCCGTTTGAGGGAGTGCTACAGCCCAGTCGGAGCGCCAGAGCAGGAGCGCAAGGCAAAACTTCAGTACTCGCTCAACATGGGCCCCGACCTCAGGACGGTGATCCACCTGGCCAAGGGACCCCCAGCTCAAGTGCCCACGGTAGACATGAGATCCTTTCAGAGCGCCTTCACCCTGGGGCTGATCAAAGCGGGGGGGGGCAAGCCGACGGGGGCAGGGCCCAGGGCGGAGTTGGAGAGGACAGTGGAGCGCCAGCTTAGGAATTTCCCCAGAGTATGATGCAGCACGCACGTGCACTAGCCCGTGATCCTCGGAAGCTCGCGAATCTTTACAATATGCGGGACAACGGGGTGCAGAGAGTCGGGCAGCTAGCCAGAGCAGTAGAATTCGTTCGGCGTCAGATGTCCCAACAGTTGCAATATGCGTATATATGTGGGCAGTTATTTTTCCCCCTGAAGACGCACAGTTCCATAGTAAACGAGAGAGAAGGAGAGATGTTGTTGAGTGTAGCCGTCTCGATCGAGCTGTTGCAGGGGGACCGCACAGAGCAGCTGATATTGCGATTGCTTGCATTGCTGTGAGCCGTGGCGACCGCACCAGCATCTGCCACGGGCACGGCCGCAGCGAAGGCTGCGCCAGCTATTGCTACGGGTGCAAACGCAGTGCTAGTACCTCGCCAGCCGGCAGGACCCCCTCTTGGTCCTCCTGGTCCGATTCGCTTGAAGGCAGCTCCGCACCGCAGGAAGCAACATGACGACCTGGGTAGAGTGCGCGCAGCTCAGCAGGCCCACCTCTCGACGGGCCGCATCCTGCGAGATCACTATTCCACCGTTCTGGGGCAGTGCAGTATGTCGAAAAGCCAGCTCAGTTACATCCAGCTCCAGAGGGATAACATCATGAGCCCAGTCGTGAATGACACGCACCTTGAAGCCGACCGTGTCACCACGAGGCGCAACCTAGACAGTCAGATAAGCTACCTGACTGACGAGCTGGAGCGTCTGCATGAATGCATCAGGGTGCTGGGCGAATCTGACTACGGTGCGCAGCGTTTCGACTGGGAGATATCGAGACCGAGCGGGAGCAGCGAGAGGGATGAGGGGCAGTAGTGCCAGCGTGTCAGCGTGTCTTGCTTCCCCTCCCTCCGAGAGCTGCTGCTGCCGCTCGTTTGTTTTTTTTTGTTCCGAGGGAGAGAAGCCGTGCGCGTCAGAGGTGCATTCGCCTAGGAGGGGCGTGATCTGTTCAGGCCCAGGGAGGAGGAGGAGGAGGAGGAGGAGGAGGAGGGCAATTTAAGCGGCATTCCCGCCAAGGGGCCGCTCGCCCGCCAGGGGCACTTTCTGTTCGCTTCGATCGATGAGGAGCGAGGAAAAAGGAAGAGGAAAAAGAGGAGGAGGAGGCACTCGCCTAGACCAGGGGCCAAGAGGCCGAGGTCTGGAGCAATGCCCCGCCGCGGCGACCGCACCTTCCGCCCCCGCGAGGTGCTCGCCTGTTTGCTTTTGCTTTAAGAGAGAGCCGTGCGCGTCAGAGGTGCATTGATGACGGGGGGGGCAGGGGCGGGTAAGTGGGACCCCCCCCCCCCCCCCCCCCCCCCTCGCACTACACATGCAAGACGCACAACAAACACACGCACACACGCACACACGCACACACACACACACACACAACACACACACACACACACACAACACACACAACAGACAACACACACACAACACACATAGCACACAAAGACACACAACGCACAGCACACACACACACACACATACGCACCGTGATCTTTTACCCGCGTCCCTTTTTTTTCCAACGCGGGTAAAAAACAATATTTGTTGACAAGGAAAAAGGGGGTGAGACCCAGGGAGGACAAGGGGGAACGCAGGGCGGGCGTGGATCGCCCTGCAGTCCTTGCCGCGGGCCCCGCGCGCGGCCAGCGGCAGGGCGCCGAGCGCGAGCGCGCGCGCAGCGGGCGCCATCTTTGGATATGGGGTTGGAGGTGCAAGGGGGAGAAACCCATGGAGGGGGGGGGCGCTGGGGCGGAGGCCGTGCGGCTCGCGCGGCGGGCCGCACGAGAATTCAGAGTTCCGGCGCGCCAGGGAGTTGCCATTGTTTGTTTTTTTTCATGTGGGTTGAAACGGAAGACACGGGGGAGAAACCCAGGAGGAAGGGGAGGGGGGGGGTGAGGGCTGGAACGATGCACGCCCGAGTCGCGCACGACCATTTTTCGTGCGCGGGCAGCCCCACCACCCGCAGCCTTCCAGAAACGAAGAGGCTCAGTACAGAAAAAAACGCAAAAGGAGGAGGACCACCAATCGATCGTCAAAAAGGACGACGACGATTGGTGGAAAAAGGACGACCAAAACGCGCATTTTTTTCTCGGCCGTCCAGGCCGACGCCGCCGCGCCCGCGGCGGCCGCTGGCACTGCCCTCCCTTGCCTTCCCCACCCGCCCGATCATCAAACAAGGAAAAACAACAAGACATCCAGCGGGGGCCGAACTCCGCCCCCTGCGCGCGGCCTCGGGAGAGAGAGCCGTGCGCCTGAGAGGTGCATTGACAGCGGACCGCTGCGCTCTGGACTGGCTGTTCCTTGCAGGCACTGAAAACAAACAACAACAACAAACAACAACAATGTCAACAACAAAAAAAACAACAAAACACAACAACACAAACAACAATCAACAACCAACAACCAACAAACAGCAACAAACAACAACAAAAAAACATCAGCAACAAAAAACAACAACAACAAACATCATATGTTCGAGTAGCAACCCTATGTTGAAATAACAACCCTCTATGTTGAAATGACTCCAATTCTTTCAGATGACCCCAATTTTTGCGCCCGACCCCAATCAACAATTGAGGTCTTCCCGACGACCTCACTTTAATCAAGGTCGTCGGATGTCTGGGTCGCCTCCTCGTCCTCGACCCTCGACCCTGGAGAACGTGTCCGCCGTGACGTTCCCGTACGCGTGGAAGTAGGCGCTCGCCGCCTCGTAGCCGTAGACCGCCTCGTAACCGTGGACCGCCCGATCAAGAAACTGGCGCAGCGGTTCTTGGCCCTGCGGTTCTGCTACCAGCAGTGGGCTTTGTAGTTGTCCCCGCCGCGCATTACCACGCCTCGCTCCCGCCGGCCTTCCGCGCCCGCCTTGGCCGCGAACGTCGCGAGGTTCATGAACTCGGCGATGGCGATGATGGCCTCCTCACCCCCCTCTACGCCGACGGCATCGCGCAGCGCCTGCATGAACTCGGGCGCCGCGTGAAAGGCGCACTTGGAGTTCACCCAGTCGACGGCGGCGATCCGCTGCGGGGCAGCGTCGCCCGTCACCCAAATCGCGCGGCACTGCCGGCCCGGGGGCGCCAGCTTCTCGTTGATAGAGAGGATGCCCGGCAACGCCCCTGTGAAGCGGGAGCCCATCTTGCCCGGTCTGAGGCGAGGGCCCGCGCCACCTCGGTAGCCTGCCAGAAGCCCACCCATGCCAGGCGCCCCTGCGGGTCGCCCCCCTCGGGTCCGGCTCGCCGCCTCGGGCGGCCCCGCATCGGGGCGTCGGTCGCGCTCGCGAGGCACTGCATGGCTGGCATAACGAGGCACCAGTACTGCTGGTTGCCCCTGTAGACCTCCAAGAAGTTCCAGGGGATATTCTGCTGGCCGTAGTCTAGCGTGGGGTCCGCCAAGAGGTAGGCCGCCTTCTCGATCTTAGGCCCCGGCATCTCGATCGTGCCTTCGCGGGCGCGATGCAGGAGATCCCAGCAGATCTTGGGCGTCTCCCAGCCTCACTCCTCGAGATCTTTCTTCTCGTTGATCGCCTCCTGGCCCAGGCATGCCCTGGTGCCCTCCATCGCCGCGTCGCCGCTCTGAGCCGCTCGCATGCCGATGTCGGGCTCGACGAGCACCTGGTCGACCATTAGAATGGAGCTGTGGAACGGGGCGTTGTCGCCCCACCTCGCGTCTGCGGGACGATAGGCCGCGCGGTGGCACCTCGCCACCCGCGCCAGATCACCCACCCGCCCAGGCTGCCCGTCCAGCCGAACGTCAGGACCACGTGAACCGCCGTGATCAGGGCGGCCACGCCCCACTTACCCCCCTCCAAGTCCGCCCCGGAGATGCGCGCATCCATCTCGTGCAGAACTACCGGCCGAGATGCGTCCTTGACGTCCTTTTTGGCCAAAGCGATGTCGATTCCTGGCATCCTGGCCTTCCACCAGAGAGTGATGCGCGCGAGGTCCTCGCGCCTCTGCTGGATCGCAGGAGGGTGATCCTCCTTGGGGCAGCTCTGGTTCGGCACGGTACCGTCCCAGATGAGGCGGCCTTTGTCGCCCATGGCGCGGTCCGGGTTCTGCTCGGGTGCCCTCGCCATGGGAGCACTCACCACCCTACTGAGTAAGTGCTCGTGGACATTGGTGCACAGAAAGACTCGCCCCTTGGCCGCGTCCTTCCAAAGAGCGTGCATGACCTCGTCGAGGTGGTCCTTTGCACCGTGGTGCGGCAACGCCTTGAGGCGTGTCGGCACGCCCCTAAACCTCGTCCTCGCCCCCTCCTTGACCACTTTCCGGGGATGCTCCAGTAGCGCACCTTCTACTAGCGGCTCCATGTTCTTGTCGAAGATGCCCCTCAGGTGGTAGCCATGCCTCTCCCACCAGACCCCTCGCAGCGCGACGATCGCCTTCTCGACCGGCACGGGCCCCTCCAGAACCGCATCTCCTCGCCTCGCGACCTCCTTGACCTGGTCCTCCTCGTAGAGTGGGTGGTCTTGAAGAAAATCGTAGTAGGCCCTGGCCGCAACGTCTTCGGGCCTCGTCTTCAGGTCGCCCTCGATGAGGATCTCGCCTGCCCGAGTCGACTCCTCTGCTCCTCGTCTCCTGCTTTACGGCCTCGCCGAACCCGTTGTATGGCTGTCCAGGCCACCAGCTCGGCCATCTCTTGGGAGTAGGTCTCGATGCGCTTGGTGACCGCCTTACCCTCGACGAGGTCGTGGACGTGGTCGCCGCTGCATCGGAGGTCGAGCGCGCTCGCGATGTCCTCCGAGGTCGAGACGACGCGCGCAGGCTTGAGGTGAAGCCCCCCCGCGGCGCACCTGAGATCCAGCGCGCACTGGTCGAGGCGAACCTGGCGCCAAGCAGGGTCGGCCAGAAGTCCGGCCAGGCGGCGCCAGGCAGCCGACAGCCAGGGGTTCTCCCCTGAGCAACACCTGCCCATTCTGCCCTTGGCTGCCCGCTCGGTCATGATCTGCTTGGCCAGCGTCAGAAAAACTGCGCCCTTCTTCTTGACCTTGGACGGATCGACCCCACGCGACTCGTTGAGCGCGACGAAGGCGCAGAAGGCGGTACAGGGCCAGCCGATCAATGTCTCGCGCGGGTCGTAGAGCTTGATCAGGGCCAAAAGTAGCCTTCGGTCCCTTCTGCGGCGCAGGTCCTGGCCGTGCTGGAGCCCGATCTTAATGGCCCGTCCTCCCTGCTGCATCGCCGCCTGGGAGACGCGGGCCTCGCCTGCGGAGATCTCGAGGACATCCAGGCGGCGCCCGCGCGGAGGCAAAGCTGCTGCTTGCTCGCCCAGCCAGCCGCGGATATCGTCGTCCGAGGGACCCTGGCCCACCTCGCCTACCTTGTCGCCTGCCTGAGCCTCGTCCTTCTCAACCTCTCCTGCCGCAGCCAAGGAAGAGCGCCGAGTTGGCGAGGGTCTCGTCGCTCAAGAGGCCCACCAGGAAGCCTGAGGCGGGGCGCCTCGTAGCCGAGAGACCCGCGGCCTCCGCGCAGCGCTGGCACGCAAGGCCCCCCGGGAGTGCAGGGGGTGACCGGGCGGTCAGCGCTAGCTCTAGCAGCGCCTCCCGACCGAGGGCGGGCAGCTCCTGGACGTCGGCGCCGGCCCCATACAGCTGCCCCATGACGCCCGCTCCTGGCGGGACGAGCACCCGCATGTGGCCCTCGTGAACCAGCACCCACAGAATGTCCTCCCCCCTCCTCGTGAACTCCGCGCGCCGATGATGAGCTCGACCGCCGCCCTGCCGCAGTAGCCCAAAAACCTACCGGCTCCCAGCGCCTTCGTGCGCAAGAGGTCCGGCGGCAGCGCTGCATACATGCGGCAGTCCTTATCGTGGTCTCTGTGGGCGAGGTCGTGGCAGAAGATGCGGAGGTCCGCCTCGGCCTGTGTCGAGAGGCCCGGGACCTCGCCCAGGGCCCCCTCCGCGATCCGCGCCGCCTGCAGCATCTCCTTGCGAAAGCGGAGGCCCTCCTCCTGGACGGCGATCGCCGAAGGCCACTCCCCGCTCGGCGCCGCCCCCTCGTTGATCATGTGAGCTGCGATCACGTTGATGATAGCGCACTCTCTCCGCTCGATGTCCAGGGGCTTCTTGTCCGAATGCGGCAGGCCGTCCAGCGCCTCGACCGTTTCCGGGTCCAGCGCGAGCTGGTCGCGGTAGTCGAGCATCGTCCACTCCGCGCCCGCCAGCGCGAGCGCGCCTTTGCCGGGCTCGTCGACCTCTCCCCACGCGATGGGCCCCACGACGGCCTGGTGCGTAGTGACCTCGCCCGCCTTGTTGCGGCCGTTGTGCTGCTGCAGGAATGCCTCCGCCGCCCCCGCTAACTCCGGGCAGCCGTAGTCCACGGCATGCGCGGCCAGGGCCTCGACGTCGTACTCCTCGCTTGCCTCCTTAGCCGCTCGGACCCGGTTCCGGAGGCAGCATCCGAGCAGGCCGGGCGCCGCTGCCACGCGCGCGAGAGCCGGGTCGGTGTCGATCTCGTTGATGATCTCATTGCGCTTGGCCAGCTCCGGGGTCGAGTCTGGCAGTGGGGCCCGCTGCTGCTTGGCCCGGTGATGATTGCCGAGCCACTTGGCGTCCGGGCCCTGCATGGTAACGCGAAGGTGTTCCGCCAGCTCCGTCGGATTGAAGTCCTTGAGCTCCTCCGGCGCCCCCACCCATCCTGACGGCGGCGGCGCCTCGCCCTTGGCCCCCTCCGGGCCCGCGCCGACGTGGCTAGCCTCCTGCTCATAAGCTGCTGGCTCTTGCTCGATCGTGGCGTTGATGCTGCCGCACTTCTTGCCGCCCCCCTTGGCGCCTGCTGCGGGCGCCTGAGATGGGGCCTGAGCGCCCGCCGCCGCCGCCGCCTTACCTGTCTTCTTGGGGGCTTCCTCCGCGTCGTGCACCTGCCGCAGAGCCGCGGTCCTCTTATCCGCCTCCTCGCGCGAGTCCACCTTAGGGCCGCCCTTGGGGCCGCCCCTCTTGATCAGCTGCATCTGCGCGGTGCGGTCCAGCAAGCCGACCTTGCCGATCGGCTTGTGCGAGCGCGGGCACGACGGATTCTGGCAACCCTTCCAGCTGGAGTTGCCCCAGCAGATGATGCGGCCATTAGCAGGGGACTTTGGGCGATGATCGAGGCTGCGGCCGTACTCCTTACGAGTAAGAGCATGCCCCAATAGGCCCGCCCCCTCGACCTCCTGCCGCTCCTCCTGCTGCCCCATCCTGCCTCTGGGCCTCCAGCCCCCGCCTTGCCCTCCATGGGCCCCGCCCGGGGTGGGTCGGCTGCGGGGCGGGCACCGCGTTGGAGCGGAAAGCCGTCTGCCATTGCGACTTCGTGAGCTTGCTGTGGTGCCTGACCATGATGTCCGTCATGAAATACTTTTCGGGCTCGTCGAGGAAGTAGGCGCGCGGCATCCGCAACCACGGCCCCAGGTCTTCGCTGCTGGCGGGGGACGTGCACACGAAGCGGACGCGGTCCCAGGTCGGGTTCTCGTCGCCCATGAGGTCCAGCATGCGCGCCCTCTCCACGCGCAGCTCCTCGCACCAGCGGCCCCGGGGCTCCGCCCATATGCCGAAGATGATGTTGGGCGGCCATGCGTATGCTCCGCCTCGTCGTTAAGACTGAGCAGGTGCTCCGCGGCCCTGATCTGCTGGTCGCAGTGCTCCTGGCCGTAGAAGCAAGCCCAAGCCCATGACTCCCGCTTGGCGTCCTAGAACCAGTGCTGGGGAGTGGACGCGCGCCTCGGCCGTGCCTCAAGCTTGT
>CAUYUJ010010446.1:1237088-1244588 GCA_963575745.1 Prorocentrum cordatum | reverse complement strand
CACGTGCCTGCAGAGGACTCCAGAGATCGTTGCCGCGGATGCGGGCAACCGTTCGGCATGCCTCCGGCGGGTGCCCCGCCCGGCCTGCAGGGCGCCGACCCACCCCAGATGAGCAGCCCGATCGCCCCTGCGATGGCGGCGGTGCCCCTGCCGCCTGGCCCCCCCGCCCCTGGGCATGGCAATACCGGCTCCGCCGCCGCGGCCGACGCTGCTGCCGCCGGGCTCGACGCGCCGCCCCAGGGTGGGGCGAACGCAGCAGCGGCCAGCACGATCTTCGACACCACCTTACAAAACATCCTGGAGGACGGGGTGTGCCGGCACAAGGAGTGGATCCAGGCGACAATCGCGGTCGGCGGCACCCCCCGTCTCCCCAGCATTCGGGAACTCGAGGCTGCGACGGACATCCAACCCTTGCATCAATTGCTCTCCGCCTACGCGTACGACCTCAATGGTAGTGCAGGCCTAGACAAGTTGGGTCTCGCCGTCAGCGATGGGCCCGCCATACGCTTGGAGGACATTGAGATGCGCGGAGCGTGGGCGATCAAGCTCATGGACCGGTTCGGTGGCACCAATGTTGCCCTAAATGACCAAACGAAGGACCTCCGGGACAGCTTCAAGCTTGCGATACAGGACGCCAAGGACAACCTGGAGATTCACCTACGAGCACGCCGTCTGCTCAAAGGGGGCCCCAAATCACTCCCCCGCCGGCAGGAAGTCGGCGCCGACCTCCTGGAGCACCTCTGCACGGGTGGGGCCCTCCCACCAAACACCCAGGTCGCACTACAGCTGAGCAACACGCTTCGGCGTGACCAGAGTTGCACGCAGAATCTGGTTCCTACTGCGGGCGCGCGCGAGTTGATGACGTCATTTCTTGGCGACGCCCCCGCGATCAAGGCCGCGCTCCAGAGGCTGACGAAGCCGATCCTCATCTGGACCCCTGTGGACCAGGGACAACTCCTGAAGCTGGCCGGGGCTATCCACGCGTGCGCCGAGGCAGGGGTTCTAGACCAGGCCGTGTCCATCGCTATACCGATCGACCCGCTGCCCGGCTGCCGCACCGCGGCACACATCACAGACGCGTGGACGCACCCCCTCTTAAGGGGCAGATGGAGGCAGACCGTCTCGGACATCCAGGTGCTCTACCCACCTGGGAATGTTATCTTCTCCGGGAAGCACGCGCCCATCCACGCCCAGAGGCAGCTGGCGATCGTCCGGATCGGCATGCCAATCCCGCAGTGCGGCCTGAGGCTGATCGATTGGAAAGGCGGCGGCTTCTTCACATTCGAGGCGGGTGCTACTATCAGGATCGACCTCCCAGACCAGCACAAATGGGAAGTATGCAAACTTCTCCCCTCGCTCACCCTACCCCACCTTCTCCACATTGACCCCCCCGCCAGCAGCCCCGGGTCTACACGTTCCACGCGCCGGGCGATGGCACAGGTTCACTTCCAGACGGGCGTCAAGGACACCCTCGCGACCGAGACGATCATTCATTGGCTCTGCGGCGTCCTGGACCCCTTTTGGGCGGTGGTTGGGCAGGTGGGGGCGATGAGCAGTACCACCGCGAGGCTGGTCGAGACGAATAGCGCGCACTCGGGGTACCGCCTCCGGGATTTGTGCACCAGCGCGCTGGTCATCTCCAACAAGTTGCTCCTGGTGGAGACGCACCGCACGGCCGAGGAGTGGAACGCCAGGCTCACAGAGGAGTGGCGCCGGGATCCCGCCACATCAGCGGAGAAGCTCATGCGCCGCCCCTCAGACACGCTGCCGGGGACGATCGCGCAGGTCCAAGCCACCCAGAACCAGATCGCGGTGGCCCGGAACATGGCCCTCCATGCGGAAGGGCCCGATGAGGCGCGCCCGGACTCCCTGAGGGTGACGCTGGAGCTGCCGCTCGGGGCCTCTGGACCTTGCAACCTCTGGATGCCGCACTTCATGAAGTGCGTCGGCGACGCCTGCCAGCTCGAGCTCCAGCCGGCGCAGGAGGCGGACGCGCTGGACTGGCACCGCTGGCGACCGATCATGACCTTCGACGGCGGGTGGTCCGGGAAGATAGTCGTGCAGCTGCGCAACCGCCAGGAGCTGACAACGATGCACGCGACCATCCAGGGTCGCGGAGCCCGCATCCTGGACCACGTTGCTGCCATCAACCTCAGCTCAGACCACATCGGTTTGGGCATACATCATTGACTATCTCTTGGCCCTGCTGCACGGCGCTCGTGGCGCCCGAATTTGTTGCTTATCGAATTCAAGCTGCTGACCTCCACTTCCCCGCGCCTCTCACGCCACCTTCCCAGACCCATGCCACCATCCCAACCTTCAATTCTACGCCCCGCCACCTTCCCAACCCTCCAGCGCCCGCCCCGCCACCTTCCCAACCCTCCAGCGCCCGCCCCGCCACCTTCACACCCTCCAGCGCCCGCCCCGCCACCTTCACGCCCTACGCCCCGCCACCTTCCCAACCCTCCAGCGCCCACCCCCGCGCTCTCCAACAAACGACGTCGCATGCAGAACCGTCCGCTTCCTCTGCCGCCGGCAGCGCCGCCGGGCGGACGGAAGAGAGGCCGGTCGCAGAGCCCGCATTTGGAAGCCCGACGACCCCGCGACGATCCCGCCCCGCCCCCTGACGATCCATCGACGACCCCTCGACGACCCCACGATGGCCCCCCTACGGGCTCCAACCACCCCCACGACGACCCCAGGACCCCCCGACGACGCGGCCCGACGCGGCCCGACGCAGCCCGACGCAGCCCGACGCAGCCCTCCGCCATTCCCGCATCTTCTTCCCGTCCCCCCGACGACGGTTCGACGCCCTACCGACGACCCCACGACGGCCCCCCTCAGAACCCCAAACAACCCGACGACGGCCCCATGACCCTCCGACGACGCGGCCCGACGCGGCCCGACGCAGCCCGACGCAGCTCGACGCAGCCCTCCGCCACTCCCGCATCCACCTCCCGTCCCCCCGTCGACGCCTCGACGCCTTCCCGACGACCCCACGACGGCCCCCCTACGAACCCCAGACGACCCCACGACGACCCCATGACATCCCGACGACGCGGCCACACGCGCCCCGACGCAGCCCGACGCAGCCCGACGCAGCCCTCCGCCACCCCCGCATCTATTTCCCGACCCCTCGACGACCCCTCGACGACTCCTCGACGACCCCCCGATGACGCCCCCGTGAGCCCCAGACGACACCACGACGACCCCATGACCCCCCTCCGACGCAGCCCGACGCAGCCCGACGCAGCCCTCCACCACCCCCGCATCTTCTGCCCGACCCCCAGGCGACGCACATGCCAGCGCTGACGGACCCTGGCTCGCACCAGCACGCATGCCTTACAGTGGCAACTACCGGGGATGCTTCTGGAACGCGCAGGCGCTCTGGGCTGCCCGTACGTCGAAGCAGAACGCCAAGTTCGGCCTGCTCACGAGGCTCCTCGACGCCCACGACTTCGCTGGCGTCGCGGAGACCCATGGCACCGACGGGAAGGTTCGAGGAGGACACCTCCCCGCCGGGACGGTTGCCTTTTGGTCGCATTTATCCGAGCGCCATGCGGGAGTGGGACTTATCTTGAAACAAGATTTTTTGAAGAATTTCCACCCTGTGGAGCACGACCATTGGAAGGAGCTGGAACCTGGCCGGTTGGCGGTGCTTCGACTTACCGGCCCGCTGGGCAACCTCGACCTCTTCGTGGCCTACCTCGCCACTGGCGGAGATCGGGTCGAAGACCAAGCAAGCAGGAGGGCAACCATCGACACCCTCCACCTCAGCACGACATCCCAGACGAGCACTCTCAGCATTTACATGGGGGATTGGAATCTCGTTATGGAGGAAAAGGACAGATGGTGCAAAACATCGGGTGCTTGGACGGGCGCGAGGGACCACGAGGAGAAACTTGCGTTCGAAGCAGTGGCACTACATCCCCATAGGATGCACGAGCTCGAGCAGGACCTGCACACGTTTCACGGCGGTCTGCACCTCGCGCGCCTGGACAGGATCTATAGCAACCACCACGTCCTGGAGCAGATCGACAAGTCCATGACGTGCACTGCGCTTCAACGTACGCGTCTGTCGGGCCATCGCCCCCTCAGCTTCTCCTGCCGCAAGCGCGAGGGGCTTCCGAGCGACGCTCCGAACCTCAACCCGCACCACTTGCGGAATGCACGCTGGGCAAAACGGGTCGCGGCAGAGTTGGAGGAGCTCGAAAAGGAAGACGCCCGGACCAACGACATCCGACGGCTCATCTTAGCCAAGCGGGCCATGAGCACTGTCTCCAGCAACGCGCAGAGGGAGGAGGAGACCAATCCGGCAAGGAGCATTGGGGACCAGCTTAGCTGCACCCTCAGCTTCATCCGTGCCGCTGAGAAGACCCATGTCCGGACGATGCGCCGGAGGGCGGCGGACTACCCTGAAATTCGAGAGTACGTTGATCCAAAAGACCCTGAGGCTCGCAGCCGGGACGGTTTTCAGCGTCTGAAGGACCATGCCCTTGATCTCGCTCGCCAATCGCTCACGGAGGAGATGCGGGACCTCGCGGCCGCCCAACTTGAGCCGAATGACCCGCGCCGGAAGGCTCGGAAAGAACACATTCTACGGAAACTCAAGCGACTCGTCCCTGGCGCCAGTGACGCAATCAAGGCCGTGAAGGACCCAGAACACGGCATGTGCACGTCCCCGGAGGAGATCGCCCGGTCTCTCCAGCGCCATTGGAGCAAAGTATTCAGCAGTAAAGCGATAGACGGTGAACTTTTACAGCAGTGGCTCAGCTCTTTGCCGCGCATCACCAACCAGCAACACCAATCGACACCAATTCAGCCGCCCTGCCCACCCCGCGCACCACGCCCGGCAGCCCCAGCAACGCCATCATCAGTAGCACCCCCGCGCCCCTCTCCAACGCCCCCCCTTTCGGCACCTGCCCAACGCCCCAACCCGTGCACGCCCGCGGGTACGGCTGGGTGGCGCGGCCGCCCGCCCAGACCTCCAGCTGGCGCACAGAGCCGGCGCAGGATCCGCCTGCCGACCCGCAGCTGGGAGTGGAGAGTCAGCCACCAGGACGTGGCGCATGCGATTTCTCACAGCGGGAACACCATGCCCGGACCTGACGGCATCCCATTCCAGGCTTGGAGACAGCTGGGCCCGCTGGGCGTGGACATCCTCACCAGGGCGGCATGGGCGCTCGAGCGCGAGGATGCCGAGGACCTCTTGATTGACGGCTACCGCGACGAGTCCGACGAAAGCGACCACTTCTTCAACTTGAGCACGCTGGTCTGCCTGCCCAAAAAAGCAGCCGGCACCACGGACAACGACCTTCCCTTCTTCCTCCCGGAGGGGACGCGTCCCCTTTCTATCGTGAACTGTGACAACCGCATTATCGCGAACGCGGTCCGGAGCAAGTGGGAAAGCCACCTCGCGGATTGGGCTTGAGACGGACATGATGGTCACAGCACTCACTCAAGACAACGGGGCCTGCGTCCTCCTGGACTTCAAGGCGGCCTTCCCGTCGACTGCCCAGGAGTTCCTGTTCGAGACTTTAGACTATATAGGTTTACCTCCCAGCGCGCTGCACACGGTCCGCCACTTGTACAACAACGCCTCATGTCGGATAGCGGTCGGCGGGGGGACGTACGAGGGCTTCAACTTGGCAGCTGGGGTCCGGCAAGGGCGCCCGCTTTCGCCCTTATTGTACGCAGTCGTCGCAGAAGTGCTGCTCGACATGATATGCGAATCTTGCCCCGGAGTGCGGCGCTTTGCTTGCGCAGACGACACCGCCTTGGTGATCGACAACATCACGGAGCAGGGGCCCCGGCTGGCTCGCTTGTTCGATGAATTATCCCGCTTTTCTGGTCTGGATCTCAACCTCGGCAAGTGCATCGTCATCCCATTTGACGGCGGGAACACGACGGAATTCCAGCAGCAGCTTGCCCAAAACGTCCCCGCACGGGGCCAGATGCAGGTTTGCCTGAAGGGCAAATACCTCGGCTTTATTATCGGGCCCGCCAAGGAGGAGGAGAGTTGGAGGGAACCGCTTGAGAAGTACGTCTCACGCTGCCGCGTTTGGTGCAATATTGGCGCGGGGCTGCAGTGCAGCGCCCTCGTCTACAACACTTTCGTCGCATCGGTGCTGACCTTCGTCATGCAGCTGGAGCGCCTCCCGGACGAAGCCCTGGCGCGGGAGTCGCAGGCGTTGCAACAGATGGCTAAGGGGCCCGGGGGGTGGTTCCTCAACGCGGACCTTTTCACGCTCAAAGAACGGTTTGGCATGGCGAAATCTTTCCACCCCCTAGCATGGCTGGCCCTTTCGGCGAGATGCAGGGTGGGCAGCTTCGACCGGGCCTGCAGCCAAGGGCGTCTTCGGGAGCTGTCCGGCAAGCTCGCCAGGGCTCGTGGCTTGGGGTTGCGTCCTCATGTCCTCGTGGAGTGGCGCGAGTGGTTCTAGGGCGCATTCGTGCTGAACCTCGAACAGGCGCAGGACTACGTGCACCGGGTCTTAGGAGGGATGCGCAAACTACAGAATTCCATGGCCGACGACGTGTTCCGGAAAAACTTCCAGAAAGTTGCGTACCAGGGCATCTTGGACAACGAGGCCCCCCACGCTCTGATGCGGGTGCGGCACAAATTCAACCTCCGCCACCTGTGGGGTGCCTCTCTCTTCCCACAGCCGCCGGGCACCAGCGTCTTGCAGAGCACGCCGCACTACGGGGCTCGCCGGGCCCTCCGGCAACTTCAGGAGCTGAGGGCGGTGGTGGCGCCACGCGTACAGTCAGCGGTGTTCAGCACAATGTGGAATAGATGGACAACCCACCGCCGCTTCCAACAGCGCCACGCCCCTACCAATCGCTGCCTGCTCGGGTGTCCGCCCGGGGCCGAGGACTCAATTGAGCATTACTGCCGATGCCCGTTGACGGCTCGGCTGCTGCAGCGGCGGCTCAACCTGGGCGCGTCGATCTTTGGCAACCTCCACACGTTCATGCTCACGAACATCCACATCAAAGACGAGGAGACGCTATGCAAGGTAGGGCTACTGATCTACGCCGTATACAACGCCGTCAACAGCATTCGACACAGCGAGGTGGCACCCGAGGCCTCCTTCGACTGCATGTGCCAATCCTTGCGGGAGGCGGCCAAGGGGCACAGGTACTCGACCGCGGTGCTCGACGGCGCCTTCCGGACACCGCGGGGCTCCAGAAGAGCGTGATCGTCCCCTTCCTCTACTGCTTCGACAGCTACGGCGCGTGATGCCCTCTCCTTTCCTCTCCTCTCTTCCTCCGTTGCCTTCGTCCTCCCTCCTCTCCCTCTTTTTCCCCCGAGCAAGCGAGGCGCCGACTTGTTGCGCCACGGACTTTGCAGAGCCGAAATTCGTGACATTTTCGTTGCTTCCGTCTGTCGGGGGGGGCAGGATTTGCCCGCCCACCGCTCCCCCTGGGGGCCCCACGCCTGGGGGGGGCAGGGGTCCGCTGTTCTCCCCCCCTTCCTTCCCCCCTCCTCCCCTTGCT